>VZRV01000480.1:1050603-1267371 GCA_013398115.1 Falcunculus frontatus | reverse complement strand
GGGGGGGATGAGAATTCAGGGTGCAGCCTGCGAGAGAGATAAAGGCTGTTAGCTGGTGCAGTTTGGGAAAAACCACACGACGTAAAAGAGACCTCTATTTCCTCAAATTAACAGAGAGAGACTTTTAAGAATTGTGAATGCTGACCAAAATCCCATGTTTTATCATTATTTGTGCTGGAGGAAGTAGGAGGGGGGGGTGTTGGAGGAAAAAAGGGGTTTTTATCCTAATGTCCTATTTCATTTTACTCCTAACTCTGTTAGTAATAAACTTTCGTTCATATTCTTTAAGTTTGAGCCTGCTTTACCTTTCTTCAAACCTCTTATCTCACAGAAAGTAAGAAATGAGAACTAAACCACTACATTTAATTGGTGTTTCCGCCCGGTTAACGAACCAAACCCGCTACACCCATTCACCAAGAAATTCCAGGTTTTCACTCTACATTTCAGATTATATTCTGAAAGCCAAACATCTCACGTATATATAATACCTTACATAACTTCTTGCTTTACGTCTTCACTGATACTGGCCCTACTTCATCTGTGGTTCTCATACAAGGATTTTCTGAATGATCTTGGAATGTAAACAAAACTTGCTTTTTTTTTTTTTTTTTTCCAGTCCATGTCATAGTGTTTTGGAATTCTGTGTGTTTTTAGGATACCTAGATGAAAGACACTCAAGGAATATATCCAATAGAAGACATTTTACATGAGCAAAGAAAGGTTGGTTTTTTAACAACTATTTAAAAAAAATGGGGAAAATGTAGTTCTCATTTATATAGTCATGTCAAATAAAACAAATTAGGTCTCAGTTTTTCCTTCATTTCTTTACCAAATTTATAGTTCCCAGATGTGAGATTTGTCAGTCTTATGAGAATAAGCAAAATAGCCCTAACTACCTTGGGCTTAACTTGAATTTAAATGCTCTAATGTGCCTATTTTTATAGAAATAAAATCTCTTCGGGGTTAGCTTATTATTTTTCTAATTTGACATCTTTTTGTATGTGTAGTATTTTAGACCACATACTTCAAATTTCTTTTTCTAATTTAGCTTTAGTAAGGTGTAATTTGGCTTTGGTAAAGTGGCAAGTATTACTCTATAAAATTTTATTGGAAAAAAAAAATTCTAAGGAAAATATTTTCAGAAGCAAAGAAATATGTAAAGTTTGCGATAGGTACCACAGTCTGAGCCAGACATTGTTCTCCTTATCAAAATTTTCTTGTAATGGGAATAGTGACAATGACTTTTCAGATCACTTCAGTATTCACATGACCAGAATTCATTTCAGTTTGCTTTCTAAGTTTACTGTGATGCTCAAGGTTACACATCTGCCAGTGATGCATTGCCATATAATGGAGGTAGTAAAAATGCAGTGAAGAAAGCTACCCTGTGTTCAGCAGTCTGTTACAAGGGTCTTGCCCTGGTGTAGCCTTTACAATCCTGCAAGAACCGTGTTTATTAGCACTCAGCATTGAGACACGCAATACAGCCCATGGCAAGAGAAACGAGTAGTTTTACTTCCTGTATCAACCAGACTGTTGTTCAAAACCCCCACCTGGCTGGAGCAGACAGAGGAGCTGTATGCAGTTAATGTGGAAAGTGAAGGGTGTAGAACTCAATGTCTGACAAAGACAGCTCTTTCACACAAGAGTGGAATTGCATATTTGGGTCTGTACTTTTATATGCTTTTACTTATGCTCTAGTGTTGTGCTTATCTTCTTAAAACCTTTATGGGTTATAATGAGAAAGGGGACTGGGATTAGGAAATTCTACAGCCACATTTTAAGAACTTTTCCAACAAACATCTTCAAGAAGCTGTTCCAGGGAGACTTTGGAGATACATTTATTTCCAGATAGTTCCTGTTTGCTTCTGCTCTTATTGGGTATTCCCAACAAGGAATGAACTTAGAAAGGAAGAAATACAAAACTAATTTATAGGAGTTCAGTGAAAGAGACTTGAATATTCTGACAAAAGAAACTATTCTAGAAATTATTTGTAAGCATACTCTAAGCAGGGGAAGTCCTCCTACCATGCACTGTAATGGATGTGTCCAACACTGAGGTGCTAGTCATACCTTCATCAATGAAACAAGCAGAAGATAAGGAAACAAATGGGAAGAGTTTTTTCTATTCTTTTGCTTCAAAATCTGTATTCATAGATTTATTCACTGTAACTGTTTCTGTTATGTCTTGATATGACATACACGAATACCATACATTATTTCTTTTCAGATTTCTGGGAGGGAAGGGAAAGGTTGTCCAAAATATAGGGAAGAAAATGCAACTCTACTGGCCATACTGGTCTGCAAATTATTTAACTTCATGTGGTACAGACATTTAAATTCAGAGAAACCTTTTCTGTGGTTACTACATTCACTGCCAGTATTGGAAGTTTTTCTCTGTTCTTTTATTTTTCTCCAGATTTCATCTAGTAATGCTTTAAGAAATGCTAGAAAATTAGAGAATAAACCCATTATCATTCCTTTCCTTTCAACTAACTGTCAATCAAACTTCCCACACAATTCTCCCTAATCTTCCTCCTGCTCTCATAGAAAGTATTTGGCTTGTTAAAATTTACTTTTTTCCGTGCAACATTGTTAAAAATATGTCAGATTCCATTCCTTCAGCTTGTAATGACCACAATTCCAATTGCAGGTTATGTTGAAGCATTTTTTTCCAAATGAAGATTCATGGTGCTATTTCCCAGCTTTGCATTGGAAAAAACAAACTTGTTCCAAACTAGACCATACTACAATAGAATGCTTTTTACCCCAGATTTTCTCTTCCATCTTTATCCTCCATTTTTCAAATGGGGAAAGCTATCTTCGCCTCTTTTGATTCCCAGTTGTATAAGTATAAACATATAAAAGCAAAACATTTCTTAACGCAGTAGAGTAGAATACTTATTTTTAATGCTTTTTTCCTTGATTCTTTATGCCAGAATTATTGCCTGTTCATTGAGCAGTGAAACGTATAAAAAGCAAGACTTATCACTGCCTGGTGGAAAGACACTTTTCTTGTAGTGCTTCACAAGATAATGACTGCTTATTACAAATGCCTGTAATGGGAGGTGTCTGAGTAACAGAGCAGTCAGGGAGCTGGGGCACTCTGATGGCTCACCGAGGTTCAAATCAAGCACATCCTTCGTTCCCAGATTGTTACGAAAGCAGATGTATGGAAGTGGAAATTCCCCAGCTCTGCAATTACCCCTGAGTTTATCTGAGAAAGCGAAGGCCTGCTGTAAGCTTCAGGTGAGGGTATGTGGCAGCAACCCTGAGCACACAGTGGTGTCTGTTCCCTCAGCAAGGAGGAGCTGATTGGCACAACCAAAGCTTCCCGGGGGTAATTCTCACTACAAGCCCACCTTCTGCAGGTAGCACTGCTGGGTTATCACCCTCTGTCCATGGACTAAAGCAGCAGAGGGTCACTTCTACAGAAGCTACAGATGCCAGTGGACAGCAGGGAGCCCAGCAGTTCAATGTGGCAGCCTTGAGGCACTCAAAGCTGGTACAAACTAAACTTCTGGAGAATACTTCAAGTGCTGATTTTTCTCATGCATTTCTGACATAATTCCTCAGATACTATTCTGTAGCTTGCACAGTTTGAGACTAGAGTCTGTGCCTATGTAAGAATGATGCTCTTAGAACATATCCAGACTTTATGTTTTCCCTCATTCTTTGCTGGAAAGCTGCTTGGAGGGGAAAAACACTAAGTTGAAAGCTGAGCTCTTTGCTTAGAGAGCTGAGCATATGCAGACCAGAACAGTATTGACTGTAAAGGATTCACTATGTCCATTACCATGAGAAAAATTTCCTTCCTATATCTCTTTCAGGTCTCACCATTGCAAAGGAAACCCAAGTCATGCAATACTAAAAAATTAACTTACTCTTCACCTCATATTCACCATTATACCTCATTAAATACAGCATTACACTCCATCTCCAGACCTTAAAATCTTTAATGACTTTGTAGTTTGTTGATCTTTTTTTTTCTCATTAGAAACAGAAGTTTATAATTCTGTCACTCTTTGTTTTAAAATGAAAAAAGCACAAGCTTGTCTTTTCCCAGATTAGGACCACATTTTGGCTCTGATAGACCAACAGGCACCTAGAAAGCTGCTTGTCAGCTCAAGCAGAAAATGAAATATCTCTGTAACTTCTCAGTAGCCACCAAATAAAAACCTTAATACATTTTTTTCTTAACCTTTGATGCAGCTTGATACATGCTACTACTATCTCCTAATCTGAAGAGAAACTTCTTGCTCTCCCCATCTCTGTCACTCGGGAGAGGAGCTGCCACTGGGACACAACCGCGTTTCTCTGGTCTCTTCAAGGACCATTGCAGAGTGACTGTGCTGTTTTATTTAATAGCCTTCTCGAGAGCAAAAGCCTGTACTGACAAGGAGGGAGCAGACCATATGCTCTTTTTTCATGCCCACAGAGACAATTTAGTTCAATTATAAAAAAGTTTGTCTCTGGCTCCTTTGCCCATATCCAAGCTGGCCTAACATGCTCCAACCCAGAAGACAAGTGTCCTGTGCACTAGGGGAGCAATGTGCCCAAGCTCTTATATATTGCCACTAAGCGCATGTTACCTACTGCTCTTGGCAGATTCTGCATAAGGAGATGCCACCAGTGTAAGGAGAGGTGCTATGAGCAGAGGAGTATGCATATGTTGATATGACAAATTTGATTTTGAATAAAGGCAGACTCTAAACACAAGACCGCAAGCATACAGACAGATGTTTTTATTGATGCAATGATTAAGTACAGGCAAAATTATGAGACATTAAGTAACGACGTTTTTTTTGTTGAATTTAAAAATATGAGGGGTAAATGACAAATTATTATCAGGAATAAGATCCAAGTTCCATCTAAAGGTACTGAGCAGATTCCATGAAACCAAAAGAAGGATAGAAACTGTCATACCCGATTAAAGGAGCCTCCTAATGCTTGTGTTTAATGTTAAAAAATTATGATACATCTACAGGGAGACAGCTGTTAGATGCTCAGAGATACTGTTACTGACCTCAATAGGAAAGGTTAACATGTACCACGAACCTGAATATCATCAGTGTGCTTGTGATAATGAAAGCCATATGACACAATCAATGCTTCAAGGAGGTTTAATTTTAATGAAAGATCTGAAAGGCTCAGGATAGAGCCCCGAGGCTCACTGACACTCAGAGAACTTACAACTGAAAAAAACTTGATCACCACATGGAACCGAAATGGTTGGTATAGAGTAACCAAATCTCATCCCAGCCCGTGGAGCTTCTCAGACAACAACTGTTGAAGTGGTGCCAAAGGCAACTGTTCAGCTGAACAAACCTGAAGAAAATCTGAGGAATGTCACTCAAGGTCCTGGTTCCTCACAACTGTCCTAAAAATACAACTGCACCTCATTATACTCTGAACAAATGGTCAGTTTGAGACAGCATATGCTACAGGGTGTGTAGAAGGAAAGACCATAAAAATAAGTGTGGATTTTAATGAACTGTAGGAGATACTAAAGGCTTGGTTCCAGTCATAATGGAAGCTTCACAACAGGCTTGGACTTCTGGTGTGAATCCAGAATGACTCAATGAACTAATAAAACTGAGAATTTTCAACATGGTTTCCTTCTCTAACAGTTGAAACTCTTAAATTAGGCCCATTGAGCATGAATAAACAATCTTTTCCCACCCTAACAATTAATTCCTTAGCTCCTGCTCCCTTACCTGACTGAAGCACACATTACACTGTGTTACTGACAGACAATAAGTGTATGGACATACTAGTTCTGGTTTGAACTCTGATGCAGGCTCCCAATAGGGATACTTAGGGTGTGTTTAGTTATATGTAAAGAGTCGCATAATTTAAGCCATGCACTGTTGTATTGCATTCCTGAACATGCAAAAGGTCAATAAACTTTTTTTTCTGCGGAGGCCTACTTCTACGACTGTGCTGTTCAACTCTGTCCCTAAGATTTTTAAAGGCTCTGAGGTCATTAGAAAGCGAGGCTGAGCTACACAATTTAAAAAGCAGTGTACAGGGTACAGTCATTTACAGATAAGGAAATGACTAATTGGACTGGACTTTAATTCCAGTTCAATGGAATCTCTCAGAGTTAATATTTCCTGCCAATGACTCTTAAAGTTGCAGACATGCTGTAAGACATTAGCTTCAGAAATACAATTTCAGTATTTTTGATAGGATACAAGCATTTCTGGAAATCTCAGAATCCCAAAGTAGGAAAAAAAATAGCACAATGAGTCCTTTGATATACTAGTCACTAATTAACACCCATCCTGTTTTGGAGAACATAATAGACAATTACAGATTCCGTGTTAGACTTGCCATGTATGTTTTCTATGGATAAATTTCACAGGTAAGATTAATGTCAACATTATTAGAGAGAGGGATTTGTCAGATGACCAGAATGGAGACTGAACTAGCTATGAAGGACACGTGCAGCTGGCAAAGGCAGCCAAAAGACACAGCACTTGGTGCAGCAGATAGTGCAGAAGAGTGCAAGAGAGGAGGACAGAAGCCCTTGTACACGTGCTTGGCAATGGTGGTGCCATGCCACAAGGCATGGTCCCAGCACACACAGGATCAACTCTCCTGGTACAGCAGAGACCTTGACCCAGAGCAAGCTTCCCTAGGAGGATGGAGCTCCAGAGCACTAAAGGGTGTTCCATGTCTTCCTCTAGGGCCAGGATAGAGGACATCCTTACATGCAGCCCATGTGCATGGGGGAAAACTCTAAGTCAACAGGAAAAGGAGCTGGGAGAAGATGTCAGCAGAATGCATGGCCTCAGGGATGATGAAAAAGAGGGGAAATGGTAGGCTGGGTTTTCTAAGCAAAAGATACAGGGTGATGTGAATACAACAGATTTTTTAATCAACAAATTGGGGCTGTGGAGTTCCAGCTCAAACATATGCATGTAGATAAACACATGCCAAGAGAACAGCAAAAAATATATGAACTATACAAATGAACAGAGAAGTGGATTAAAAACTGGCCGAACTGTCAGACTCAGATTTTTGTGACCAGCAGCACAAAGTCCAGCTGAAGGCTGGTCACAAGGTCTTATGTGCCACAGGGCCAGCCACACTTAGTACTTGCACAGTTCAGTATCCTCAGTAGCAGCCTGGATGTTGGGAGGGGGTGCACTCAAAGCAATTTTGCAGGTGCATGCCGCAAAACTGGGACAAGTGGCTGATATCCTAGATTGGTGTGCTGCCATCCAGGCATCCTTTGCAAGCCTTTTAAATGGGCGAGGATTTACCACAAAGATCAGTGCAAAGTCCATCATCCATTATTCCTGGGGAGGAACAACATCAGGCACTTGGAGACCAAGTGGCTGGGAAGCAGCTTGGAAGAAGAGGATCTGGGTGATCTGGTGAACATCAAGCTGACCACAGTCAGTGTGGCAAAGAAGCTAAACAGCATCCCAGGCAGCTTAGGCAAAGTGCCACCACCAGGTCAAGGAGAATGATCCATCATCTATACTCAGCCCTGGTGAGACAGCTCTGGAATGCCAGGTCCAGTTCTGGGCTCCTCGGTATAAGGTATACATGGAGATTCGGGAGTGAGTCCAGCAAAGGGCTGCAAATATGACTAAGACTGGCGTCTTCCATATGAGGAGTTGTTGAGAACTGGACTTAAAGGTCTTAAAGATCTTTTCCAACCTAAAAATTTCTATGATTCTATGATTTTATTCAGCTTGGAGATAGGAAAGCTCGGGAGATCTTGTCCTTCTATGTAAATACCAGGTGGGGGTGTAAAGAAGTAAGAGACAGACTCTGCTTGGTGATGCCCAGTGACCAGACAAGAGGCAGTGGACACAAACTAGAACACAGGAAATTCTGTATAAACTTAATGCTTTCTTCCTCTGGATGTCATCTGACACTAGCACAGTTTGCCCAGAGAGGTTGTGGAAAGATTCAAAACCTGACTGGACATGATCTGGCAGACTCTGCTCTGAGTGGAATGGTTGGATGATTCCCAAAGCTCCATTTCGAACACCACTGCCCTATGGTATACACACTTAAGTCAAATAATGCTATTTTCTTTTAGAAATGTGGTCATGGAAGAAATGCCTACAAGAAAGCCTTATGACACCTGACATTAATTTTGCACTTATCATACCTGTGTATGCTGATATATGTGCTATTTTTTGCACATATGGAAGCACCCATGCATAAATTGCTGAAAACAGGAAATACTGATATGCTCACAAATAATGCACACAAAGGCATTTCTTGAACTTGTACATTGTCCAAGGAAATAGAGCTCAAACCTTCTTTGGTGTCACTGTGTCCAGTGATAAATAAACATATTTGCTAGCAATAATGAAGGGTCATTCAACAGATGCCTGCTAATTATGTCTGGTGCAACAGTCTTTTCTTTTGCTCAAACCGAGTGATATTAAAAGGTGCATTTTTGCATGTTAAACATTTTCTTATTCAGTGAGAGATTCCAGTCAATACCCCATACAGAGGTGAGGAAAAAAGAAAGAAAAATATCTCATGCAATTTCTAAAGGATACCAAGCAATCCAATCTCACTAGGAAGGGATTTATCCACCAGCTAGGAAAGCATTCATTTTTGGGTCAGGTTGTCCGCAGCTGAGGGCTTTTAATACATCAGCTGAGTTCACCAGGCAATTTGTTACTACAGTCTTTGGCATTTACGAGAAGGAATGCGGGAACAGTCAAAGCATCTGTTTTCCAGCACTTGCATACATAAGGGTACTTTTGGAAAAACACAGGTACCTGGAGCCCTGAACTCTTATTGCAGTACCAAGGATAGAGAAGCAGGGACCATGGTTCTCTTTCCTCTTTGTATCCCATTTGTTATTTATTTGCGATTTCATCTCTTATACAGTGCTTTTGGTTATGGTCTATGCTCAGTTCCTTTTAATTCCTTTTTCTGTGTAGCAAGTACTTTTTTATTTCTTGTTTCTCCCCTTCTTCCCATCGTCTCAACCTGCTTTTACAGCTAGGAGCTGGCTGAACTTCTGATTTTTATCTGGTTCTGATGCAACACCTATAGATTTTTGACCATGATTTTAAAACCTTGCTGTGACCCTCCTCTTCCTGCTGTGTAAGGGATGATTCAGAAAAAGATTGAAAGCTGCTGCCTGCCCAGCTATGTGCCCACAGTCTCTGTATGATGTCGAGACTGGTTGTAATTGCGGAGCTCCAGCACAAGGAGAACCACAGTAAAAAATGTACTATAAAAGTATTTGGGAAATAAAAAAAATTGAATACTTAAAAACTTCCTTGAAAAGGGAGACCTATGGGATTACAGAACAAAGAGACAGCAGAAAGATGAAGAAAACATGTCTGTGGAGAGCAGAAGTGCCTGCAGGGGCATATTTCAAGGAGGAAGAGATGTGAGTGGAGTAGGAACTAACAAAAAGAATTATTCCCATCTGCCTTTCATCTGGTGGTGAAAAAAGGTCAAAGATATACTCTTAGGCACATTGTTAGATGAAAAGTAACTCAAAATTAGAGGTGAAAATTATGGCAGATTTACGACATAGTTATTAGAAAACCCAATCAAAACTGTGAAGAACCATGGGGTAACAAAGAAGGGCAGCCATTGCTGACAGCAGCTGGATTTACTTTTGATATGCTGTAGAGAGGAATGCCTCTTGGTACTGAGCACAAGGCACATTTTTCTTACTTCCTTGTGCTCTGTAGCTTATCTCAGTGGAAGAATTCAGGATTGTTTTACAGTCATTTCAATGAAGATCTCAAACTTGCTGAGGATATCCTTTCAAAATAGCAAAAAGGCATAAAAGGTCAAGGAAATCTTAACAAAGCTTCAGAGTTAAAAGTGTAGTTTTAATTCCTTATGATATCAATAATTTCTTCTGTAATTACAGGTGATAGAGTAATAGAGATAAATGACTATCAGCTAAAGTTATCTAGAAGGCTAATTGTCTCCTTAAACCACACAAAGGAAAACATTTTGCAGGTGGCAAAATCCTGGCATGTTCTTTAGCCATCCTGTCATTTGGTCTGATTTCCCAATCATGTACCAGTCTAATTTGGTTTTGGTATGTTTTTAGATGCAAATATGAAAACAATGGATACAGATTTTGGTATTTCATACTGAGGCTGGATTTATATTTTCATTTATGCCAATTTCTGCAGGATGTCCAGGGAAGCTGGGTGGAGAACAGTCCTGTTCCACTCCTAATCCAAGCTGCCCACATGAGCATGCCCAGGGCTTATCCTGCCAGAAAGACTTTCCTCTCTCCCAGCAGTGCCTGGCCCCAGCAGGATTCTGTGTGTGGTCCTTGGAAACAGTGATTCCCAGCCCAATTCTTCAGCCTCTCTCCAGCTCTTTAACTTCCAATGCTCACTGCATGACCCCAAGCAGGGACTCAGAAGTCTTGCCAGTCTTGGTATTGCCTTGCTACAGAACCCACCACAAAATGGGGAGATCTCAGTTCCTTAGGTCTGCTCTCTTTCCTGAAGGTGAACAGCTTTTGCTGGGAACACCGATGCCTTTCTGTGCATATTCCATGGCTGGCTGTTAAGAGGATAGCTAAATAATTTTTCCCTTCTGATTTTTGGCAAACAGTGTGATGACTAGGGATACACCATGTAGAAATGAGGAATTGTGGACTGTAGGGAGCTCTATGCATGACATATCTGTGTAAAAGCTCTCTTTGTCTCTGAGAATGTGTCTGTCTGTCTGTCTGTCTATCTATCTATCTATCTATCTATCTATCTATCTTTATCTGTCTGTATCTATGAATCTGTATTTTCATTTCTCCTTAAGTATAGCGTGATCAACAATCTGTAAAGGCCAGTTACAACAGTCATTCAAAGACTGAGTGTCCTTGAATTAAACCCGAGACCTGCCCGTTGCAAAGAACTCTCAACTTATTTTGCAGAAGAAGTAAACTAAATATGACAGGAACTCACAGGGGTAGAAAACCTTCAGTTGGTCTGGTAGGTATTAACTACCTCACTACCCCAGCATAATGAAACTCCATTAAACACAATGAAACTCTAGAAGCCCCTAGGATTATGTGAGCTGCCTTCTACAAAGCATATTTGTACTCTCCCTGACTGCTGAAAGCCAGTGGAAAAACTACTTACTGTCTGCTGCTAATGGAAATTATCAATGTCTCCTTCAAAGAAGCTTGTTTGTCAGCCTCCCTGAAAACAGCCCTCCTTTCAAAAAGAGTAAGGAAATTAGAAAAGCCACATCACCCATTTCCCTATCTCCAGTCTGGGAAAATTGAAGACAGGCAGAGAATGCAAAGCATGTGACATCTGCCATCATTCTTTATAACTGGGATGACTTGGTCCTCAAGGAACTATGATATTCTTGAGGACCATGACATCCTAATGTTCCTATTGTTTGTATTTCTGCAGCTCTAGAATAGCAGAGCATGAGTTAGAGAGTTACCACACCTGGAGTAATTGGCATAAGTGTGGTTTCAATTTTAATTCCTTAACAAAAGCCAGTGATTCATGATAGACAAGCGTCTTTCTAGCCCAAATGCTTTTTTTTACATCTTATCAAAAATATAAAGATATAATTTGGGATTGCAATGGGGTGTTACATGATGTCAGGCCCACAGAAGACTGATGATGATTTGACATAGCCAGCAACATCCTAAGATTGCTTTTATTTCAGAGAAATCTAGAGATTTAAATCTAGAGATTTAGGAAAAGTCACTGAGTCAGACTATCCCTGCCAGACTTCAATAATGTTATCTGGAAGAAAAGCAGTAATTAGCTAAATACTAGACTCTTCTATTTATGAGGCTGGATAGAAGCAGATGCATTTGACATTTCTCTGGATAGTTGATGTCAGCATGCAAAATGCCTTATTTTAATCACCAGGAATTAAATTAATCTCATCTAGTTTAAGACTATTCAAAATAAAGTTGTGAGTTTAGCTAATCATCCAGATTCCTGTATTCTGTGGAGATTTATAGACATTTATGAAAGGTGATTTGTTCCACCCTGGATTTTCAGTAGCAGTTGGAATAATCACTCTTTAGAGGTGTCTGTCCTTTTCCCTTGGCTATACCAGGAAGCTAGTGCTAGTTTAGGCTAAATGATTAGCATTTAATTGGTAGGGAAGATTAATCCCAGTTCATTTCAAAAATTCCCTGGCTACAACAGGCTTAATCCTGTCCCATGAATTCTGTAACATACTTTACTATTGCCTAGAGGTGGAAATGAAGTGTGTTTCAAGCTATGGAACATGGAGACAGATTTCTGCCTAGTGCTGAGTTGCTGGAGCCACATTAACTCTTCATCCCAACTTTCTCCTGGGTTCCAGTTTGCAGCCATGATTGGTTTGAAACCTGGATTTTACTTTTCAATGGTGACAATGAGCTGGGTCTTACAGAAATGCAAAGATAGCCAAGGCAAACGTCCTAAGGGACATGAGCCTTTTGGTTTTTTTCTGGGATTCCTTTACTCAAGGGCTTCATGTGGAGAAGGGTGATGATTTTTCTGCTTTTTTCAGAGCACAAGACTGAACCACAGACATTTGAAGCCATGATCTCTCTTGCAGGATTAGGATTAAAAATTATCCTCGATTAAGACAGGACTTTTAAAATTATGAACAAGTTGGAGGACTGATCAAGAATATAATATGAAAATGGATGCATATCACTCCACCTTCTGCTTCTAGCCTTTTCTTCCTTCCACTCTTCCCTTTCATTTTTAGCTCAAGCACAATTCTCAGTGTATTTTAAGAGTTCCAAATTCCCTCCCAAATTCTTCTTCCAATGAGAATCCACTTTGATCATGACAATAAAATGCATTTTTAAATAGTAGTACATTAAATTGCAATTGTGTAGTACTGAGTTTGGATCACAATCCTTCCTACTTTTCTTCTGCAAACCTGGTGCTTCCTACTGTCATTGTGCAGCAGCGAAAGAAGTGAATCACTGACCCTTCCTAGGGGAGAGTCATATAACATAGCTTCAGGTTTCTATTACTGAGTTTTGTAACAATAATAAGGTAAGAATTTACTGCTGACCTGATATGCAGGAACAAAATCTTGCCACTTAATAAAGCTATCGAACATTCTGGACTTTTCCCATGTAAGAGATCAAAATTACAACAATACCTGAATTTCCCTGGCACTACAAGGTAGCATTTAATGCCATTGTACAGAATCATATGGTTTATCCATAGATTTTATAATCCTGGAAGATACTGTGTCTGGAAAGTGGTTTTATTGCAATTCAATACATCCTAGATATTGCCATCAAAGATTAAACATCACTCTATCAACGGTGCTTGTTAGGGAAAAACACCTGGTGTCTATGCAGCAAAGGTTATTATATTTCCCTTTCACAGTAGAGGTTTTCAGTCTTAACAATAGACTAGCTTTTTATAGCTGAGGTTAAACCTGAGAATATGACAAGCAGAGCAAGGTGCTCCTCTGTTTATTGAATTATCCGGTGATTTAAGCAGGAAGGAAAAAAGATAATTCCCCCCAAAAGTTTTTTTTATTTTCCTGAGAAATCATATGTATAATGACAAGTTCTAAAAACATTATTCTTCTAAAGATTTTTTCACTTCCATTTTTTCAGGTATACCTGTCTCTCCAAAAAAAAGCAAATTTTAATTTGTTTAAATCTTGAATTTTGTGTTTTTACATGAAGCTGAAACTAGATCAATTAAAAGTGGAATTAAGGTAAGACTGATTTTCCAAAACCATAATTGTGTTACATTAATCACCAGAACAATTTCAATATAAAGACTCTCCTACTGAAACCTTTAAAATCACCTCCAACTGGCCTGGAGACACTGAAAAAAAAAAAAAAGATGACCTTTTTTAAATTTAAACAACTTCACAATGAAAATTGTGAGATTCATAGTAACTCGAACATATTTAAGAGCGGTTGTAATGTTCTAGCTGTTCATTGATCAGGAATCATGACAATCACATGCCTTTCCAGTTTTTAGCATTAAGTTATCCTCAAACAAACTTTGAATAATTTGTGAACATTTTGAATGTGTTTTTCTTTAGCATTTTCTATTTTTTTTTCAAGCACAAAAAAAAGAGAAATCTCCAAAACAGATTATGAAGTCCTGTTGCCAGGACACTTAAAAAATTGTGGGTTTTTAAAAAATCTTTTTTATGACGACATAGCTTGTGTTTGACTTGTTTTGATGGATGAGATGTTAATTGGTTGAAGTGTGGATGAACATATGGATAGAGAAGATCTTCCACTTTGCCTCCTAACCTTGTACGTTAACTTGGGAAAGTCTGACATTAACAGAGCTCTACAGATTCCAGACCACAATTGGCTTGGATATGGCCAGCTTAAAAACTGGGCTTTTGCCAAAGTGGATATACCTAAAAGAGAGCATAATGATGTGTGTAATGGGTCCTTGCCATGCAGATGCTCCCTACTGATGCTGAAGGCAACACGCGGGTGTCACTCGTGTTCATCCCACACATGTACGGAGTGTGGGAGACAAGCCCCGAGCTGTAGGAGCTGCCAGAGTGGGAGCCTGGGGCTGGGGCTGACCCCCTGGCCGTAGCGCTGCTGCATAGACAAGAGGCTGCTGCAGAAGAGTTTTCCCTCAGGGTTCGACAGGCTGCAAGCAGATGGGACAGCCAGCTAGGGATCTGGCTGCATCCTGAGCACGTATGTGGGGTGCAGAAAGGATGTTTTGCATTTCTCAGGCAGAGGGCCTGGTCCCCCAGTGAGTGCAAATCCATCTACCCCTCTGCAACGTGTAGAGCAGAGCAGCACCAATCCTCTGTGCACCTCCAGCCACTGCAGTACGAGAGAGCTGGACTTAAATGAATAAATCACATGACAGAGATGGAGAAATCTCTGCCTTCTGCTTTATACTTCTCCAAGTATGATAAAAGCTAGCTGTTAGCTTCTTCTGTGTAAGTAAAAATAACTTCAGCTTTTTCTTTCTTTTTTTTAATGCATATTCTTTTCCGATTCTAAGATTCCCCATTTGCATCATGGTGCTATCCTAATTCCCAGTGGTATGAGTTTATTTTCACATGTTCTATTTTCTTCCTAGATTAAGCTAGTGATTTATTGTATCCACTAAAGGCCTTTTCTAAACTCAGACCAGTATGTGAATCCCTTTTCTTTGCTCCTTGCCTTTTAAAAACTTGAGAGAGCACAGTAATTCAAATGCAAGTAGCCGTGCTGGGAATAGTTTCTGACTCACTGTAATTACTGGAGCAAAGGCAGTTAAATAGAGATACTGATAAGTCTGCTCCAAGGAGTATATACCAAAGGGAAAAAATATTCCTCCTCCCTCCTCCTATATGTAAAAATAACTGTATTCTAAAAGGGCAGGACAACACAAAAGTTCTTTTAGCCTGAACTTCAAGATAGTATGCCCAAGAGGGCCTACCAAAAACAGGGGACCAAAGTTCAGCTATAGCATAAAACTGAATGAACAGAGATTCCATTAGAGATTAAAATGACAAAATTAAGGTCAATTAATTTAGGTCAACCAAGGAATGACCCAGTTGTTAGCTGTGGGCCACTTCCCATGTCTAGAGTACCTTGCCTGCTGCTCTGGAGAAGCCGTGTCTCCTATAGATTCTGTGACACATCTGCCAGTCCCTGTAAGGTATCTCCTAAACCCTGGGGTTTCCCAAATGGCCATAGATGCCAATGCTTAGGCACTAGTCACTTACATGTGGGCATTTAGGTGTCTTACCTTTGAACTGAACATCTCATAGAATATCTCTTTCCTCTTTCATCTCTCTGAAATTATGGGGCGGGTTTTTTTGGTTTATATTGCATATGAAGCTGAAGAAAGCATTTAGCAGTTATAGGAAAATGAATCACATAATTTTTTTTAGAGTAATAGCCATCATTATCAGCCTTTTATGTGCCTTTATGTGCCATGTAAAATAAATTGGCAAGCACCTAGAAAATAGCTTTAAAATGAGTGTAAGTTAATACACATTTGTCAAGAACAAATATAACTGACAAATTGTATTTCCTTCTACAGCAGGGTGACCAGAACCAGGAAGAGACAAGAGGCAGTACTTGTCACATAATTAGTTCTCAGTGAGGCTTCTGGCACTATGACCTGTGGTAATCTTACAAACAAACAAGGGAAATGTTATCAGGCTCAAACTACCACAAGCAGGGGTAAGAGCTGCTAGGAAAACTCTGCTCAGAGAGTAGCTGTCATTAAGGACATTGCCACAACAGTGGCACTGATGGGTATTTGTCAGAGCAAGAGAAGGTCTGTCTCAGGCTTAGCATTTTTCCATTAGCTCCCAGACACCCCAAGATGTGGAACAGAGGATATGTTTATTACATTTCTGACTGACACAGAGCTAGACTGTAAACTTGCTGTAGAACAAGACTGAAAACAAACATGATCCTGATGAGGTGGGATTAAATCCACACATGTTCCCGGCAAGGTGAAGACAGTGGAGGTACTTCTGAGTCCACAGGGGTAGCAATGGCTGTGAAAGGTATGTCATTCAACTTTGACATGGTGTCATGAGAAAGGCAAGCCCTATATTTGGGTCTGAAGACTTGAATGATTGTTTTTACCCTTTTTCTCCAAACAGCTGATAAAATTTTGCACTGAATTTTGTATTCACTTTTGGACACTGCTCTTGTAGTAAAAGCAATGTAGGATGAATTGAGAAGAATCCATAGGGAAGCAATACAAATGATGAGAAATCTCAAAAACCACAATTTATAGGAAAAGACTGAATCAACTAGGGACTTTAAACCTACAACAGAGGAAAAAATTGGGGGAGATGGTATTGGTCTTCAAGCACAGCGAGGAAGACATTGCCTGACTGCCATATTTGGGTGCTGGAGGTTCAACACCTACCCTGACAAGAGCAAGGATGCTATATCCACCATTTCCAGCACTTGGGCCTGGCCTAGCCCTCTTGGGAGAGCTGATGGGACATCAGAACAGAACAGCAGTAATTGTAGGTTGAGAGTTTGCATTGACTAAAGTGATTATAAAGCATGTGAATTCAAGTAACGAGTAACTATGTATCATGTAATGTCTCCGCCAGGACAAGTGTACAATTTATAAATCTTGTATCATTGTTGACTCTTGTACTTTCTATTTTTTTCTTTTTTCAGTAATAAAAGGTGAATAAATAGGTGTGATTCTTCTAGAGTGAACTTGCTGAATAATTCTGAGCAAGTTTAGATCAGTATCTCTGAGACAAGGCTTTGGGAATGTGGTGGAAAGCTGTCTTTCAGTCAAAAGTTATTTTTTTATACTGCTAATTGGAATTTATGACTCAGAGTTAATCCCAAAACTATGTTGATTCAGTAAGAGAGAAAAAAAATCCTCTGAACTTCATTTCACTCATCTTTCCCACAGCACATTAATCCCAGTAAAATCCCTCTTTGTTCTCTCCTTACCTGTGCACCTTTCCAAATTTAGTTTTGCTATTATTGCCCCTGACTTCAATAGTTCTACACCACAAAGTCATTTTGCTTCAGAACTGTTTCAGTTCCTATGAAATCACACGGAGGAGAAAGTTTGTTTGAGAAGGGTTGAGTGGCTTTGTTTCAGGGAGTGACCTTGATCTAATGTGAAGGTGTGAGGCTGGTAGCCCTTCCCTTCCTTTTGCCAGGAAGGCTGTTATCTTTGGTCATAAAAAGTCAGGGAAATCCACCCATTGTTGGTCTGTTGTTTTTTGTTTTATAGCCTTCACTGTTTTCCTCAAGGCTACCTCTGGGATAAATTTCTGGAAACTTGCCTCCATCTGGATATGCCCTGTGATCTCCCTTCATTGGGAATTCCTTAGCAAGGTTATGATTCAATTATTTGTCTGTTGACCATTATCTTAAACTGAGATTAGATAAAGTTTAATTACCACCCTTGGTTTTGTTAAGATCTATTCTGCCCAGAATAAAACCACTACTGAAACTCAGGTTTGCTTTAGCAGAAATTAAGAGGTAGAGCTAACATTCTTTATTATAAAAATCAAGACACATTCGTACAATCCAAAACTTGCTAATAAATTGTTATTTCTTCTCATATCCACAATTTCCTTAGCCTCGTAAAAACAAATCACTGACAGATGGTCAAAGCACCATCTTTTGTAATCCAAATAATCTAGATTACACATTCATTTATATATATCCCACAATACGTCTGCAGTATCTCATTCCAGTAACTAAACATCAATTCATTTACATTTACATAAACTCCATATTTTAACACCATTCAGAGCACAATAACTTTAAAAAGATTTTGTCAAATTCCTTTTGGATTACAGTGACTGTGGTTACATTTCATTAACATCCTTGACAGTGACACCTCACCAATGCCTTGGCAAAACTTCCTCATCATCCAGCATCAAACCTCTTCACCACCCTTCAGACACATTCCATTCCAGTAATTCAGCACAAAACCATCTGCCATAAATTTTAATCAATTAATCAGTGCCTGCTTCCATGTAAAAGACAAATCATCCCTACTTCTGCCACATCAACTCACCAAGCTCCCAAACCTAGAGGCCTCACTACCTATCAAGTTACATCATTTACCAAAAAACCTTGGCGGGTTCAACTAGAGACAGAAAAAGGTGTCACCACATTCCTTACAGTTCTGTTGGAAGAGCCCAGAGTTTATGAGGAGATAGGATTAATTCCATGCTTCTATGGATTGGGAAATACCTAAGGATGTAAGGCCTTGCTAGCACATAAATCAAGATTGTAGGTGGATAGAGATTTAGGAACCAGAAATGAAGGAACGTTTTTGTTCAAATAATAAAAATTAACAAAAGTGATGAATCTTATTGCCACAACCTGTGAAAATATATTACAGTTTAAAAGCTGTCTCCATTTCAATACTCATCAATGTTACAAATCCAGCGGTAAGAACACTCATTTTACAGAAGTTTTTCATGTAGTGCTGTTTCCTATTCCCAGTTCCTTCTTTCTTGACTTGTATTTCAATTCCATTATTTTCTGATGCTGCTTCCAACTCCAAGACCCCTAAGCCAGATGGGCCAGTGCAGTTTCACAAGCTATTCCCATCTTCTCTGTAAATAGAAATCCTCAGACTGATCCCTCCAAAGCACAGCAGGCTATCACAGTCACCTTTCACCATGACTTTAACCCCACTAAATTCCTCCTTGTCAAAACTTTTACAAAATATTTCCCTAGTTTTCCAGAGTGATTTTCTGACAATTTTCCTTAGTTGACCTTCCTGGATGATTAATCCTTTCCCCAACAGAAAGTGCTTCCTGCAGAAACTCTCACCTTTTACTTGAGAATTCTTTTTCTATCAGCCTGAAGAGCACCAACAATCTCAACTTAAAATTTTCTCCAGCCTGAGTAATTTCCTTCCCTTTTAGGAACAAGCAGTTAACAATACTTTGCATGTGAATGTTTTTTCAACTGTGCACTCTATTAACCTGAAGAATGAAGCATACCTCACCACAGCATCATTAGATAAATACTCATGCTGTTTAGTAACAGACAAATGAAACCTCTGAAAGTGATCTATACAATATAGAGAGGTGAGTCTAACTTAAAGCCCTGGAAAAAGGGATATTTACATCCATCTACAGAATATTTTTCTCTTCTCATTAAGATTTTGTGGATGATAACCATCCAAAACAATCTACCACAAATATCAAAAGATTTCCAGTTATCCTTCAGAGAGCCAGCCCTATTTCCTTTGCAGAAGATGTAAATAAATAACGTAGAAAAACAAGTACTTTGGATCTCAGCATCCAACTTATATGTTAAAGAGCCAGCACTTCTCAGCTATCTCTTACACATTTCTTTTAACTTGTAACTGTTGGCTACTTCTCTGTTAGGAGACAGTTTTGCTGAGGAGCTCTTGATTCCATAAAACAACCAAATCATTTGGCCTAGGCAATGCTATTAATGTGTAGCATTTTGCAGTGTTGGGTAAGCAAATCAATTTAGAATCTAAAATAGTTGTGCACAGGATGAGTGCAATAGAATGCATACGAGCATATAGAATGCAATAGAATGCATACAATCTCCAAGCCGGTTTGTTTTGTGGTCAAATAAATGTGTATTTATTTGTTGACACTGCCTGAATGGACATTTTACTGAAGCATTATTATAAATGACTTCTTGTGAAAAAACAAGGGCTTGATGGCTAGAATAGTCCTCGTTAAGAGATGTCTACATTTAATATGACTTTGACCTACAATATTTCACCTTATTCATATTTAAGAGGCAAAATCTAGGCTTCACTGAAGCCAGTGAAAAATCACCTTCGTACTTCAGCACAGTAAGGATTTTAAATCAGAAGCTGTCTATAAATTTCTGTATTATATCCAAAGAAATGGATTTACACTATAAAAATATCAATATACCATTTGCTAAATATATGGAGTGGTTGTCACTTGATCTGGCTTTAGCTATCTAAAAGACAGGTACCAAATACACTCTAGCTGTCTGTGACTCCTCATATGACCAATGGTGAAAGCTCAGGCATGGAGTAAGATTCTCCCTGTTCTGAATTAGGTGGCTAGAATATCTGGAATGAACATTTGCAGGTGCTGTTTGTTTCCTGTTCCTTATGGAAGATGCCTAGAAAATATGCTTATGCTGAGTTGACTGATAGTTGGTCACTTAGACTGAAGTGTGATTAATTTCACACACAAACTTCATCTTGAAACAGCAAGGTTTCTTTATTCCTCTTGCCATCATACAAAGTAACCTGCTTGATTTCTACAGACCTAAATGTTCATAAACAAGCACACTGCATTTATTTTTGTACCGATTTTGACGATTATTCAGCACTGTTACTCTTCTTTCCTGGGGCTATCCCTAATCATATATTTACAAGCACAACCACTTTGTTATCTCCATTCAGACAGTAGCAGCTGTACTGCCACATTTACATCTCCCCTTGTAACCTAGGCTCTTCCTCGGCTTTCCCTTAGGATGAGCCTTTATCTGATCCTGTGTTATTGAATATCACCTTTCTTTTAAACCCAAATTTTGCAGTCTTCAAGATGAGCTTCTACCAGACTCACTGCACTGTGCAAGCGATGTTTTTTCGTTTTACATTCCTAGGTGTATTTCCCAAGGATATTTTTTCTGCCTTCAACTTCTGTTTCTCTCTTTCATTATCGGAGTTCAAGTAATGATAAATCCTCCAATTTGTTTCTGCTACTATCATAATAGTACTATTAATCTGCTACTGATATAATAATAGAAAATTTAAAATGTCAGACGTGTCAGTTGTAACAAATAACAGTTTTACACACAGAGGTTTGTTTGCATTTTCTTTGGTTTTTGTTCATTTATTCATTTTTAAAAATAATTTTCTTTGTTATTTTTTGCATTTTCATTGCTTTGACAATGAAGATCAGAGGTATGTGCCTTCAGGCAATGGAATTAGACAATTTTTTCTTCCCATTTGTCAAACTTTTAGGAGAATGGGAAGAAAAGCCATGGGAAAATTTTTCCCTCTTCAAATTAAGTGAGGGGCTGCCTGCCCACATGCACTGCCAAAACTGACACATAGGGAGGCAGCTTTCCATGCTTCCATGGAAACATGGAAAAATATAACCATTCTCCCTATGCAGACCTTCCTATAAGGATGAATAACGCTTAAAATTTTCTCTTTGATCCTTTTGGACATGCCTTTGGAAAATGTGTCGTCCTCACAGCCTGTCCTGCAGCAGATTTCCCTTCCTTTTCCTGACTGTGGCAGAAGCTGGAGAAGCTGTTTGAGAAATTGGACCTTGCTACTGGAGCCTGTTCAGCCTCTGCTTCTGTGGGGTCAGGTTCCATCCCAGAGCAGCCTGCTTGAAACTTCATAGCATAATTCTGTTGCCACACAAGATGTGGAGTCAAGGGCCATCCTGTGCCTTTACTGTTCCTGCCATGAGAAATGCCAGGGAAGGATTAGAGATGAAGACCTTTGGGAGCTGGCTTGCTTCTCCTTCTACCTGTGGGGAAGCAGGAAAAACTGGGACAACGGGAACACTTTCAGGGTGAGTTGCACTCCCATACACCAACTAGCCCCTCAGCATGATTTGCAGAGCTTTTGAATTCCAAAAATAGATAAAAGGTTGTCAGGACTTAGGCCTTCTGTCTGCATGAGAACCAGCACGAGTACAGGTCCATAAAAAAATTTTCCTTTTCCTATACCAAGTAGCAGCTTTGTAGTTGATTGATCACTTTTTTTTTTTTTTTAATGCTACATGTTTTTACTGGCACAGTTAAATATACATGAAAGCATTCATAACTTGATGGTAATTCAGCCTTGAACCTGGCTAATGGCTTATGCAGACATCAAGACTATTGAGAACTCTGTACTTGTTCCTATGAAATTTCTTCATCCTGAGAGATTTCCAAGTAACACTAATATGGAGCAGTAACTTCATAAGAATGGAAAGACAAATCATTCCTGTTTCATATTCTCCACGGAAGGAAGCAGGAAAATATGAATTATTGATAGTGAATAAATTACATTTTTTCTTCTCTTTTTCTTTTTGTTTATATAATTCAAAGATTTATCCTAATTTCCTCATTTGTTCTTGCATTTGTTAGAATTTACAGCATAACTCAGGGCACTTTCTTAATAATAAACCCTATTAGTCTAAATATATGCAATGTAGTAATTCTATGACTACACTGTTAGAAGAGAAACAGCATTATTCTGTTATGAACTCAATTTGCACCTGTTCTAGCTCCTACATTGTTCCTCATCTCTACACTCTGCCATAACCTGCTGACATTATATCAGCAATGTTTGTTTGAAAAAAAAGTTTGTTTGACTAAAACTTAATAGGTAAAAAAAGCCCCAATATTTTCAACTACGACTTTGACAAACGTTCAAGGAACATGTGGATGTAAACTGATGGACAAATTGAGACAGAGGCCACAGTCACTAGGAGAAATTAGAAGGATATGTTACTGATTGTATTAAGGAACAAATCTCCATTTGCTAATTTCTCATTCTGGGTTGGGTGTGCCACTGGTTGTAATTACTAATGCAACAAAGGGTCTTTCCACATCTTCCTATACCTGCAAATCCGGATGAATCTATTCCATCCTCTGGCCATCACTACTACTTGCAAAAAAGAAGATGGCAGAGCTATAGATCAAATTGTCCTCTGCTGGTGGGAGATATCCTCACTGTGTTAGCACCACCTTCACACCTGCCACAGGGAGGACTTTTTCCCAATTCCATAAGGAATTAGAATCTATGCTTCCCAAGAGAGACATATACTTCTAGGCTGGAAACTACTGTTAGTGAGGGCACACAATATTAATAATTAAAAAAAAAAAAGAACTCCCAAACCCCCAAGTGACATTAATGAGGTTGAATATATATATTATTGCTATTAAAGGCAGCTTGTTCCAGGGTTATCCTAAAATAATCTACTATCTCTCTGCTTGTGCTCCTTAATCAGGTCTCCTAGTGCTGTTTTAATTAGAGAGCAATGCTATTAAGCCCAGAATAATGAAATCAAATAATTCAGTGATTGTAGAAGAGTGACAGGTTTATCTGCATTCCTTCTTTAACTTCTACTTCAAAAATATTCTCAACATTCCAGCTGCCATATTGCATTAGTATTTTGACTTCACATTTCATTTCTTGTGCACATCCTGAAAATGGTAATTTTAAAGAAAATAAAGAAAAGCCCCAACTTTTTGAAACACGCACTTCTTGCAACTCTAATATTTAAAAACTAAAAATGGGACTGAAAACAGAAAGAAAGGTGAAGGAATAGAAGGATAACAGAAACATTTTCAAGAGGAATTGTCTGTTCAAGTAAAATAAAACAGAGGGTGAAGTAAAAGATTGCTAACTAAGACTTTTCCCATCCTCTCATGTAGCAGTTAACTGTCATTTGCTACATTTCAGTGATCTAAACAGCTATAGCTGTTTATTTCCTGTTCAAAGACTGTACAAAACACAAAGCCTTCATTTTCTGCCTTTTAAAGGCTTGATTATAAGCTCTTCTAAGGATTCATAATTTTCAGGAATACTCCTAATTACTATCTGTCCATGTGTATTAACAAGAAAGGAGGTGATATTCCTTAAGAGGAAAAATCTCCATGAATTCAAATAACTATATACATTATGACAGTTAAAGGAAGCAGACTTCTAAACTTTTTAGCTATTATCCATTTTTAAATGGAAGTCCAAGAACAATAGTCTTGTGCTAGACCATTATATCATAACTCGTGTATCTCCCACTCTCATGATTTTTACAAAAGTAACACAGCACCTGCTTAGAGAATTGTTCCCACACTGCTTGGAGGAAACAGCAAAGCATTGCCTCAACAATTCACCCAAGAAGAATGTTATTGAGCCATACATTTTAAAAGAACCAGACATTTTAAAACACACCTGTGCTGGCCTTGGGAAACAGCTCATGAGAAACTGCAGTTTTGCTAGCAGCTAAAGTGCTTTCTCGAAAGACATGATTTAATGGGAAGTCTGAGCTGTTCTCACAGGGGCTCCTGCTTCACTTTGGTTTGACTCTTTGGAAAATGAAGATTCATGGGCTTGTACCTACCCCTGTGTAAATCAGGACTATCTCCTTTGAAGTTAGCAGATGTAAAAATCTGAGTGAATAAAGGAGGATCAAGGCCTGGGGCTGTCATACGTGCCCTGCTGCTTTTATTCAGTTTAGGATTTCAAATATGTACTTGCAATATTATTTTTCCTGTCATTTGGGAACGTGGGTTGAGGCTGAGCTGGAACAAAAGGATGAATAGGTGCAGGCTTGCTTTGCAGAGCTGCAGCATGGTGCCAAGGCAGGTAGTGGTGGCAGGTTTTCAGCTGCCCCGTCACTCTGAGTGATCTCTCTCAGCACTACTCCAGAACTCCCTCTTTTGCTACTCTGTTCCTCTCTCAGGCAGCAATAATGCTACTGTCGATCACACTGTAGTAGAAGACTTTGTGACTTCCTGATATATTGTCACACTTCTAAACCAGAACTGCCTCAACACTGATGGTTTTCAAGCCCATATCTTTCCTATATCACCCTTGTGAAATATATGTGTCCCTCACCTTTAACTGGCATCATGATTTGTGCTAGAGTTCCTTACTCACAGCAGGATGAATCCCACCTGGGAAAGTTACATAAGTCAGTGGCATAAGCATCAGTGCTCATGTTGGAGGTGATGTTGCAAAGGTTATGATTGCAGCTGATGTGTTCAGCGATTTGCCAGAGGCACATGATATGTCAGGGCTTGCTAAAATAAGTAACATGATGACTGATTGTATTATTTACAGTTTCATTAAAAGGGTCTGCACTTGAATCAGAAAACCAATTAAAAAAATTAAAGAAACAGAATATTCCACTCAAAGAGTAGAGTTAATACAAAAGCCTACCTCGGAAGAAAACACTTGCACCTGCACTGTTCAACTCCCACATGAATGACAAATCAGTCTGTTCTGGCACAGAGATTTGATTTATGTACACAGATTCCCTAAACCTCACAGTCCAAACCTAGAGTCTCACCCACACTGAAAGCATTGTTAACATCATTCCTCTTTAGTCTCCTAACTTTTTGTATGAAAATAAAATACTAAATCAAAGGTTAAAATGCAAAGGGGGTTTCTTTCATTTTAAAAAGCAGGATGAATACAAATAGCTCTGCATAATCTAGAACAGACACCATCAGCACTTGGAAGTGAACAGGACTTTCCTCAATGTGGAGAATGACAAATGTGCTCATTTCTATATGGGCAACCAACTCAGTAACACAGGAAAATACTGCATTTTATATCCCTATGTCTCAAGACACACTTCCACTATTAGAAAGAACAGCATGTGAAAATACATCAGAGGTGGTGTTAGAGTAAAACTCCCAGCACATCACTACTTAAGCAACATGTGCACATTTTTGTTTATCACCAGCTTCCCAAAGCTGCCCCACTGAAGGCCTTCAGGCCAGGTGTGCCCTGGCCAGTTGCTGAGGTACTGGTGTGTAGTTCCTGTGTGGGTCCAGCACATCTTCACTCCTAAACCACAAATTAAAACAGCGTTTCCAACTAAAATGAATACCTTCAGTTTTGGTGACACAGATGCGACCCACTAGCAATCCTCACTTTGTTTTCGTGCATGGGCTTATCCGAAAATTGTGCTGCTGCAACTAAAAGCAGAATCTGCTAACTACTAGACATCTGCTTTATGAGAATAATTTAAAAAAGAAATACTTATACTGTGTTAGATATTAAATAATATTTTAATGGAATCATCCACAGTCTTTCACGGTGCTATAACTGCTGGACATCTCAAAATGAACTGGTTAATGAGCTGACATTTTAATTTGTGCTCTCAATAGTGTCCTGTTGTGTTTTTTAACATGTAATACAGTAGACTGGAGACAGTCTACTAAATAATTTATGACATATAGCCCATTCCAGAATGACTTTTTTTTCTCTATTAGATATGCATTAACACATGAAAGTCAAACACATGGAAAATCTTATCTGGTCTTGGAGAAAAATAGTACCTCATCCTTCCATTACCTCAAGCTCAACCACTACTCTGAGCTGCTACTATCTTCTAAAGAGATTATGCTATTATTTGCTCTAATTCTGCTGAATCCCAAACTGGGTTTTAAATACACTTTTGAAACAATCATTATACCAACACAGGCTTTATCTACCACATTCATTGCTTGCATCTCAGCAGATTATTCCTCAAAAATCTGCATTTCTTAAACACAGCATTATACGATGCTACCTCATTCCTAGTCACAAAACTTTTAAAAAAAGGAAAAATCCTCATCTAAGAGCGCATGCTACATTGAAGTATCATGTTTTATTTTTATACAAGGACTACTTATTCCCCCAGATTTCAATTCATAACTATGGACCATGCAAAATGCCACAGACCACAGAAGCTACATTTTCAAATGGAAGTTTTTATTGATTAATCAGGCATTGAATCAAGTATTGTAAAATAAACAGATTTTGTTTGTTAAAAAATGTTCAGAAGAATACCATTCATAGCAAACTTGTTTCCTCATTGTCATACAGAATACGAAATTGTTCAAGAAACAAGCTAAAAAGGAGCACCTGACTACTTGCTGTCACTTTGTATGTGTATATACATATGTATGTATATACACAAATTACACACTATATTTGTGCATATGCTGGTGTGTGTATACCCATACATATGTGTACATATATACACAAACATATATGCCCAAAGAGTACTGACTGAATTAAAAGGACATTGGAGAAGTGTGGCTTAGCTCCAAATGAAGTATTCTGTGTTAAAATAAAGATGCTACAGCAAAGTCTGTAGATAACAGACCATGCTTTTTCCATTGGCCAAAACCACGATCTCTCTTTAGGCTCATGCTCTATCTTTACAATGAAAATACGTGAAATCATTTGGGACCTCTCCAAATTCATGGCATTAGTTCCATCCAGCTCAATCTCTGCCAACATTGTATAACCAAACACTGAGCAGTGTATTCAGTTTATCCACTACTGAAATCAGCTTCTAGATTTAATATTTCTGGCAAAAGAGAAGGTACACAGCCTTGATACATGTACTTTGGAAATTCACTCTTTCCTTTTAGGCAATAACCCTAGATTAAAAGTCCTTTCTCCATGCATCCTTTTATCACTGCTTTGCATCAGTCATCTTCTGTCAACTAATTTTCAAAATTTTCATTCCATCTCATCTACCTCCCAAACAGCCCAGGTCAGATCATCTGGGCATTGTATATCAGATCGTATCAGTAACATTGTACTTAATTTTAAATTTAATGCTTGGGGACTGATTTACTTTTTAATTTTTGAGGGTATACATTTCTTGATTATTAAAGATACTATGATAAACACTGAGGTTCACTATATGTACACACTTTGCCTTTTTATGTCTACTTGGGGAAGATCAGTGGCTCCTACCTGTGAACTATGGGATGTTGCCCAGCTGAAAACCGTGGTATCAGCAATGTACTGCTAGATTTTTCTCCCTTTAATTCAGCACTTAGCAGGGCACGTAAAGGGAAGTCAAAGAAACACGGAAAGGCATTTATTTTCTATTAAAAAAAAAAGGAAAAAAACCCCAAATGGGCATGTACATATTCTCCTCATCTTGTTCATAAATTTTTGATATAATCATAAGGCAAACTGTAGTATAGCTTTGTACCTGGAGAATCAGTATTTAAAAAATCTGAAGCTGAGCTTGGGACCACTTTATTTTGGACCCATTAGTGAACAAAGTGCATTAAGGCATCTTTTTCAAAAGACACCTAAAGCATGGTTATAAATTACTGAGCAAATCTTTAAAGCTGATATTCAATTTTTCCTTTCTCTATACAGGCAGATTTTCACTACTTGCATAGTAACAACAAAACACTGTAGGAAAACCATTCTTTTAAAGTTGTCATATGCCTCAAGCATCTCCCCAAATGATCATTTACACATAAGCATTGCAATAATTACAAAAAGCTTCTATCTGTAAAGGGAAAGAGAAAAAACTGCACCTGATTCATCTCTGAGATAAAGTACATACAACCTCTATTGCCTTCACTGAAGCTCTTCTATCAACACCAGGATGAATGTAGAGTCTCCCCACGCAGATTTCCATTGCTGCTGAGAGCTTACTCTTTACTTTTCATTCACAAAGTGTACTGTGCTTTCCCAAACAACCTGGGACAATGATAACTATGAGCAAACTCCAGCTGCAGTGTTTCTCCATACAGCACATGTAAAACAGATTTCCTTGCTTTGTTAGAGACACTACACAGTGTATGACAATGAAACATTTGTATTAAATTTAAAGCCAATGGTAAAGTGGTGCATGTCTCACTTCCAAGTTGTTGGCTGCGCTTGCTATGTAGAACCTTTTAAAATCAGCAATAAGCATTCACATGTCTACCATCAGAACCGTGACATCTTCTATTACAATCAATCCTTAAATGATGCCGTGCTTTATCAAATTAGTCTACAGTCAGACCTTGGATTGGCTGTTCTCCTCAAGTGTTGCTGATTCTCAGAGATGGTATCGGTCTTCCACATCCTCAGTGATTCTATAATGTTTCCCCAAAGATGAAAGCGAAGCACTGGTAGATGGGAATATTGCCATCAATAAAATAAATCACCAGATGATTTATCTTCTCACATTTCTAGAAGATATTCCACATGTTTTTTATGAAATGAGAGAGCACTGCCCTGTGAACAGAAGTAAATTAAACTTTATTCTTTTGCTGTGTTGGCGAGCTCCACTTCCTCTCTTGCTTATTTTTGCTTTTTTTTGTCTGCACACTCCCATGTGCAAAGTAGAAATTGGGAGATCTCGCACTCAACAAGGCTGGTAGTGAGACCACTAATGTTGACACAAGTAAAACCTGTAGTATACTGTCTTGTCCACTATGCAGTTTTCATCCTTCCAATTTCCTGCTATTATCCGCTGTAAAATAAAATTATGCAAAAGGCTAATGAAACTTTAATTAACAGGACCACCAATGTGCAAAAAAAACCCCAAAAAAAACAAGAAGTCATTTCCCAGGTGTCCATACTAAGCTTTCAATTTTCTCTTTTTTTTTCTATTTTTATAAATAATTTATAATTCTTCCCGTAAGAGATGAAATACAAAACCAACCAAACAAAACCAACTGAAAAAAGAAGTTCTAAGATATTATTAAAGCCACTTCTTGTCCTTCAGTACAAAATACACAGAAAGAGAGATTCTCTCCTTGTCAGTTTTGCCCAGATTCGGCAGCGTTGTCTGGGATGCCACATGGGTCCACCAGCTCCGGGTATGCTCCTGTTGGCACCACCTGGCTGCCCTGGGAAGATGTGTCGTCCTACCTTTTGGCTTTTAGCAGTCACGCGAGCTGCTCGGAGGAGTCTAGGTGGTCAGGGATAGGCAAGCCAGTTATAATGGTCAAACATTTATTCCACACTGTGAACGTGGGGCACACTGGCTGGCCAAATGTAATGTCAAAAGTGTAAAGGTGTAGGGAGTTCAAAGCATCATAAAAGGCAAGGGAACCGTTGTCGTAGTCCAGCAAGATCCCAACCCGCCGGAGGTGAGGCGCGGGCTCGATGGGGATTTCTTTGCTGTTGTGCCGCACCACCCACGTGTTGTTGCAGCGGCAAAGCACCCAGGAGGCAGAGTTCTTTCCAATCCACTCGTGCTTCGGTGCTGACTTGTAGGAAATACCAATAGCATACCTGCAAAACAAAAGGACATCTCAAGGAAATGAATGCTTCCTGCCATTTTGTCTCGCAGTGAAGTCAAATGTTAGCCCAGAGGACTTGCTGGAATGCCCCAGCCTCTTACTGCTGTCGGTTAAGCTCTAATTAAATGACGTTTCACCACAACATCTGCACAGGCTTAATTAATGCTTTCCCCTGTCTCTCTTTTGGGTCTGAGAGGTCAGGGAAACTCACTGTATTATTTTTATTTTGGTATCTATGGCAATTTTTTTGAGGGCTTGCCTCTGGTATTGAAAAGGAAGATTGTTGAGTACTCAGCAGCACAGAGTTTAAATCTCTGGACCTCAAATTTCCATTTCCAACAGATGAATACAGAAGAATTCATTGATTTTAAAATGCACTGCTATCTGTCAGCTAATCTGATCTCTCCTTGTTTCTTTAATACATGGCCCAGAAGGAGGAATGCAAGAGTAAACATCAGAGGACACATTAAACCCCCTCCCCCATTTTGCCATTTTCAAATATGTTTTGCCAGATGTTGGTGTGGTTTTCAGATTCAAACGAGCATTTTTGAGACTGGGTTTCATGCCAAGTGAAGCAATTGTAGGTCTTCACATTTGCTCTGTAAACCAAAATTTATGGCAAGATGTGCAGGGCAAAATGACTGCAAAAAAGTTCTCATTAACGAACACTGAGGAAAAATACCTGATTTGTCATATATAAGAGAAATTTTAAAGTTCCTCACATTCTAGACACACTGCAGTATTTGTTGGGTGTTCAACCAACAGAGATTAACGTGTCGTAATGTTTTTTTCCCCATTCCTTAGCACTGGCACAAACAGCATTTTTCTTCTTTGAGACAGTGGGTAATACCTGAAGACCTTAGTGATTTTTTCACTCCATTAACTTTCATCATGATGTCTTTGAATACCAAAGGATAACATCTCTTCCATTGACTAAAGGCCCTCTGAAATACACCCTGTATGACACAGAGGATCATTCAGAAGTGGAGGAAAGCAGTCTTCTATTTCCTGCCCCTTGCTTCATACCCTGGGGCACAGACCTACAGCTCTGCTCCATGTCCCCTCCCCAGAAGCAAATCTGACCTCTGCCCCTGTTAAACTGGATTATCAAGTTGTACTAAGTTTTATTTATTTTTTCATAGTGAAGGGCAGAAAATCTTTCACATTTAGTAGAGATATGATCACATTTACAAAGTTATCTTTCTGTATAAACAAGATGAAGTTTTTTGAGTCCTCTAATTCCTCCAAAAAAAATCTTAAAATGTACTGTATGAGGGTTCAAAAAAACAACCAACCCCACCTGTGGAGTAAAAGTCCTGTGAAGGCTGCTAAATATAAAGATGCATAATCTGACAGATTTATTTCCAGAGTCCAAAAATGCTGGAGATTGGGAAACTCATCTGACAAACTATTTGAAAATACATGCTCAGCCTGCTCTTGTACTGTTCCTGATGACTCTGCTATTGGTCTCTATCAGGGAAACTGCGCCAGCACCTGTGTGGTGTGAACTAGTGATTCTTTTCACCTATATTTTTATATACATACCACGTACTCCCACTTATAACCACTTCCCAGTAATGCCGCCCGCTGTCGATGAACACGTTGCCAGCTACTCCGTAGCTCCCTTGGCTCGTGAATCTCTCTGGTGTGTGACTCTTTTTGGACGATGTTTCATCCCGTTCCACCGTCAGGTTATCATGAGACACTTTCAATTTTCTGTGAGCAGATTTGGGGTCCAGTTTAAATGGCTGACCTAGAGATGCACAGACAAAGATGACAGAAGAATCGTTTGGCTTTGATTTTGAAAAGGAGAGTGGATTAACAAGCCTCTAAGAAGCCCACAAGATTACATAACCATATTAATTTCCTCCTCTCAAGCATTCTTGAGATAGACTAACCTATTCTGCTCCCTGCAACAGCTAGTTTGCATTGCATTGTCAGTTTACTGTCAACTTCATTGTGCACTAACTTCCCCGTGTCGATAATCCCTGAAAAGGGCCCTGCATAATCACCATGTCCATTATCTCTGACCTAGAGGTAACCAGAACACTCTAATTTGTGCATGTAATTGAAACCAATATACATGCTAATAAAGGTCTCAGGGTTGCTTTTTTCACAGCATATTAGATTTAGAATAAATTGTGTTGTATTAATTCTCTAGGGATAAAGCTCCATAATAACATCTTCATCATTCCTACAAAAAGTATGATTTCAAATCCCACAAAATAAGCTTGAAAATAAGAAGCACTAGCCTTGTCTCTTTGTTCATTGACAGCTTTATTTGTAACAGTCAACAATTCAGGATTGCTTTGGAAGGATGCCCATGGGGTGCTGGATACTGTGCATTAAAAGGAAGGAAGTGAACTGTAACTTGGTCCAAATAATATGGTGCAATAACATTACTGAGGCTGTTGCTCTTGGCAAGTATCTTCGGCTGTAGCATGAGCTCTGTAGACAATAACAGGAAGCTTTTTGGTAAACCAAATCTTGTAGATATATAAAGCCCACCACAATTCTGACAGGCTTGTTCATTGCGTCAGAAAGCAGAATGATCATTTACCTCCACCAAGAGACAACTAGAAAAGTATGACTCCACAAGTGGTCCAGCAAAGAACTTTTCCCTTCTTGCTGTCTTTCATATCAAGGGGAAAAACATGTAATCAGAAGATTTGATGACATGCACAGAAAACGTAAATGAGATCTCTCATGAAGTCAGTGTGAGGCACTGGCACATGTACTTAAAAGTAAGATGTAGACTGCTCAGGGTTATCTACTCTTGCAATATGCATTTAGTTATATATTATGACCAAATATAGAATAAACCAGTTGGAGAGTATTTGGGGACTATTTCTCACTGCCTGGCAGTGGTAACATAACCTCCTGCCTGCCTCTGTGACTGCTCAGTAGCCTTTGTGTGCTGAAGCCGTATCTGAAAGATGTCTCTTTGTACTAAATCGTGTCTGGTCACATCACACAGGTTAATAGCAAACAGGAGAAAATCAGAAAGGTGTACACGCCATTCTCTTCAGACTCCTTTCACCATTCACTATCAGCCTTCTTCACACACCCTTCCCTACAATAAGCAGGTTTCAGAGGATGCACAAATCCCAGTGTTTCCTTTCCAGCCCTCAGAGCTGCCCACGATGACTACATGACTGAGGGATTATCTGGGACAAGAGGAAAAAAACAGATGAAAACTAGTCTTAAAATTGCTATGCTACATCTGTTAATAATTTGAGTAACCATTGTTTTTTTGAAGTGGGATCTCTGACTACTCTATCACCTTTCTGAACTCCATAAAAAAATGAGGGGGGTTGAAGCTAAGAAGTTTTCCAATGTCCTAAAAAAGAGATAATTTTGGAGGATAAAATTAGACTAGCAATTATCTTATGAACACTACACAAAAATAAAATGTTTTATTGCAAACATAAGGAAAGTTTTTGCTTTGTAGAGGAAAAAGAATAGAGAGGATATTAAAACAAAACCGCAAAAGAGTATTTTTCAACCATTTCACATGTGATAGCTTGGTTCCTGTGTGATATTTCCAGTGACCAAACTACAGATGTATCTCTCAAAAAACCCCATCATATTTTCTGTGCTATTGAAGACTCAGGCAATCTTGAATTATGTTAAGTAAGTGGCTTTCATTTGGGAAAGCACTTTAAAAAAGTTAAACTTCTCTGTCCTCCTGTATCTTTCAAAGATCAGACCGAAAAAGGAAGGCCAGAAAGGAGAAGACTTTGTGCATCCTGATCTTATGTTACTCACTGTTTGTCTTGAGCTTGCCAGGCTCGCTGCTTCGGCTGCCAGCCTGATTAATGGCCTTAACAATGAAGATGTACTTCGTGCCACTCTGCAGCCCATGCACTGTGTAGTGGTTTTGTTTGATATTAGGAACAATCATCCAGCTGTCGGCTGAGTTGCATAAACCTGTAATTTTGAACAGAGCACATCAGTCATAACACACCAAACACTTTGTAACAGAGGGACATTTAGAGCATTCCCAGGCACCCAAGGACCAATACGAACTTTGCTTCTGTACCTTTTAAAGTGTTGTTACATTTACTGAGTCACTACTTAAAGCCACTAATTCATTTTATCAACCCTCAGCCAGGGTACCTTTTAAGTCCTTGCTATGTGAAGTGAACCATGAAAAGTGGGCATTTAAGAAATGGCTCAGTGGAGACACTAGCAGTCTGAGATTTTTCATATCCCAACACAAGGCATTCTTTATTGCTTAAGAACTGGAGGATTATGGAGTTCCCATCAATCTACTGTTTAGATTAATGAACTCAGTTTAAACCTCAGAAAACAAACGTAAGCAGTAAAGCCAGGAGGGCTGGGGAGGCACCTTGGCTGACAGTCCCCAGGTATGCATTCTTCAGAACCTGAAGGAAATCATGGGAGGCCAAACAGGGTTGAGCACAGGCTTCAGGGAAACCTTTGGCTCTTGCACTTCAGACTTTGCCAGAAAGTAATCGAAGCCAGTAAATTTAATGGATGCAACTTTTTGATTTATGTCCTCATGCTGAGATGCCAGCTGGGAAAGAGCTGGAAAATTTTCCATTTATAAACCTTTTTGGTTTATATTTGGTTTACATTTGATGCCTACCACAGAAGTATAATACGCAGGAAGTAAGTAAAATAAGAGAGTACCAATATCATAGTCAAAACAGAAAAATACTGTATTAAAATGAACTTATTAATCTACATAAGTTTTTCCTACTGTGATATAATTGCAATGGCAGTCAATCACCCACACCACTCACTGTGTGTTTGGAACAGCTCCTGATCTAATGGATTCCCCAGACTCTTATTGTAGATGTTTCACATAAATAAAAAATGTAACATTTATGAAGAGTATATCTATTCACAACATTTTATACGGTTATACAGCTAGAAATAGACAGATGCAAGCGGAAGTGTATGCATGTGTGTACATATATAAGGCTGGAAACTTCACAGAGAAAGGCTTGACTGGATTAGGAGTATGACAGACTTCTTGGCCTCTGCCTTTACTGGGCATAGAACATTTTATGAAAGCTGTTGTTATTTTCAGAGAGCTTTCAGCTTTTAACTAATGTTCTACCAGCAAACCTTTCATGAAGAGAATATTTTAGAACTCAGTAGTAATTTCAGCTCTGCATATCAGACCATATGACCTTTTATGTAAAATAAAATTTAAAGGCTACTGGTTACAAAACCTGAAATGGATCTGTGATACAGGTTTGCAGACTCATAGACAATTCATAGAGATACTGTGAGATCCTGTCCTAATTTGATATGTGCTTTTCATTAAAAAAAGACCATTAGAAACAGAGTTTAGATTCCAAATTTCAATCTAAATATTATGAAGTTTGTGTCTCAAAATTCTCTTGCATTACAAAGCATTCTTGAGAGCTAGGCAGAACAGAGATTCATCCTGCTGTCCAATGGGTAACTGTGGCACAGTTTCAGGTTCAATTCATATTATCTTGTCACCTGAAGAAGAACTACAATGCCTAAACTATTTTTCTGGACTCTGAGGAGAGGTAGAAATCAGTAAGTAGTTTCTTTCACTTCCCCAGGTGTGAACATCCTACCAACCACAATTGCCTCTCTTTTCTTGTCCACAGAGGAAGCGTAGGTGACCAGCATAGGTGAGATCTCTAATTTCAGATATCTGAAATGATGTGAGATGAGTCACTCATCTATAGATGACTTTATATATATGTATATATATATACACACACACACGCACCATTGTATAGAACAATTACCTGCCTTTCTCATGGAGAAAAAGAACCCCATGTTTATATCCCATGATAACCCAGTTGGGCCCAGCACCAGTAGTGAACTGCTTAAAGCAACATCAGTCCATGTATTCTTTCACTGAACCATACCTGACAAATTTTTTTTTAGTCTGTGTGTCAATGGGTTTCCTACGAGGAAGAAAGGAAATAAAGGAAGCAACTTCCTGACATAAAATATTTCACTGACTACTCAGAGGAAATATCATTTTTTCCCAATTTGCCACAGATATTAAAGGCACACTTCTGTAGCTGAACCACCACATTGATTTTGCATTGAGACCATCCCTTACTGGACCTAACCTATCCTAAACTCTCTGCACAGTCAATAGAGAGAGTCAGAAACCTCCTGTTTGACCTGACTCATGTTCTAGAGGAAAACTCTGTCCTCTCTGATGACAGAATACACCCTAGGTTTCTTTTCTTTGTCCTTTCAGTCTTAGGCATCCCAGACAACTGATGTGCAATAAGTGTTGCATATGCAGTGACTGTCTTGGTTACTTTGCTCGACAAACCTTGTTGTCTCAACAAGCTCAGCTCCTGCCTATGCACCAAGGGGCTCAATAGTATGTTCTTGTGCTTTCTGACTGTAAGCTCTTTGATAACAGGCTTTAAATTGCACTTTGATTCAAAAATCCTGGGAATGAAGTATTGATGATTCCAAACTACAAGTCCAAACTCCTTCAAAAGGAAGAATAGTTATTATTGGCAGCCAAGTTAAGCTTTTATGTATGAAAGAATAATTTGTCACTGCATCAAAGGAATTTGTCTCCAGTTATGCCCTGTCAGGACAGCCTTTCTTCTCTGAATACAAAAGAATATGATTAAGGAAGTTCAGGGAAATGAACAGGCAGCCTGGTCACACTGGCATCCGGGGGTAGTGTTTGCCCCCTCAGTTCCCTGCCTGTGGCAGCAGGTGAAGTGGAAAAGCACACATCTCCTCACTGGTGCAACAGCAGGAGCCAAGGGTCTCCTATTGTACCCACTCCTAATCCAGGCTATATTCAGGTTTCTTGTTTCAAAAACCCAGGGCTTTTTACAGGGTTATGCAGATGGTAAAACAATGTATTTTAAAACTGTAGCCTACAAAAATGTAGAGAATTTAAATTACATCCTGGAATGGTGCAGTGAGCACAGTGATGTCCGTACAGGATGTGTGAGTTTTCAAAACAAGTTTCTCAGAGTCTGGAGGTAATAATTTGTAAAGCTATTTCCCTGGTGTTGGCTGTTGATGCACTTAAAAAAACAGATGGGAAAAAATCTCAAGGTGTAAATCCTCCTAAAATTTACACTGGTAGATTTTAATAAAATATATTTTCTTGAAAACTGGAAAAGGAGCACAAAAGTCATGGGAAGGTTATTTAATCTCTTGAGTATTTTAATTAGTGTAAAATGCTTTATTTAAATAAATTATTATCAATTCAAATTGGTGGAGCAAATAAGGTAGGTGAAAGTAACAGCTCTCCACCCCCACTCTTCATCCCCATCTGAAAAAAAAAAAAGCAGGATTTCTGCAAAACATGTTGAATTTTTTTTTTTTTAAATACACTCTTTTTGTATTTTTAAAGAGGCAGAAATTTTCCTGATTTTATCCCAAATTTGCTTTTGTGCCATTAAAATTCTTACTAAAATCTTCAGTAGAAATCTGAAGATGGTAAGGAATCTGTTTTTAATAAAATAAAACTTCCAGAAAGAGACAAAGATTAGAATATTAAAAAATGAATTGGTGAATCATAAATTCACTGTTTTTAATGGAAGCTTGGACTCCTAATTGTCTTAGGTCCTTCAAAAAACTTTTATCCTCTCTCAACAGAAGAGAAGTCCTGTAACAGTGAAAAGGTTCTGACAGGAGCACACTGTATCCTTGATGTGGTGATTTTTTAGAAATTAGACTGTATAACTAATTAACCCTTCTACCAGGTAAGAGAGAATGCTTTACTGCTTTTCATCAAGAAGGGAGAGATGTATTTTTCCTGAAGAATCTTGTATCAGAGCTAGAGAAAAATTTGAGCTGTCCTGAAACACACTGTAATAAATCCATGGTGTTAAAAAAAGACATACTCAATGAATACTTGAAAATCTATTGAAATGGGGTAATGAAATTATAATGCATGTTAGTTAGCTAGTGACAAAGTAATTTTAAAAGCTTTTACCATATTCAGATTGCAGGTGATTAGCTGCCTCTCAGAAATGCAAATGTACAAATGGTATAACTCTGAGAACAACTGCTTTAGTAAAAGCCCACTTAATCCAAAGTTCCGTATTGCTCTTAAACACAGAACAGGTCTGCCAAACATTCAATAGCCAAGAAGTTTGGCCACATTTGGAAATAATCTTTCCTGTATGAAATAGGATTCAAGTGAAATACTCTATTTGGACCTTGGCCATCAAATGTTAACTTTCCAATTTTTCAGTTAATAAAAAAGAATATAGTTGATTATGTTGGATAGAAAATATACTAAAAAAAACATAGTATTGCTTGTTTTTGTTACTGAATTCTTAGCAATCTCTGGATGATATATGCCTCTGGTGGGAGAAATGTACTGTGAGTGGAAAGTGCAGTCAGGCTGGCTATGTGGTTTAAGAAACAGATTCCAAAATAACAGCCTCCATTAGCACGGTAGGTGGGTATGTATGCAAAGTGATTCCTATTGTCTCAGGGGAAAAAGCTTGTTGGTTTAATGCAGTACTTGAGCTACTCCCTGGTGACTAGTTCTTAGCTAAAAAAACATGGAACTGAAGTCAATCTATGAGCCGTTTACATTATCTGCTACAGGCAACACACAATACCAATGGAAATTTTTGGGATGCGACAGAGTAATAAAAATACGGTTATGTGCAACAGCATGCATATGCCATAAATAGGAAGAAATTTGTGTTAACCCGAAGTCTATTTCATTAAAACAAGATTTAACCCCCCCCCACCCCCAAACCTATCTTCAGTTCATCAAAACATGAAGGCTGCAGTGCAGCACCTGCTAATGCCACTTACACTGACAGTAGCTCTCTGTATTCAACTGCACTACTGAGGTACACTCTGATATTCTAATAACAGCCTTGGAAAGCCATCTGTAACAGGTGGGATGTTAAATCTTTCTGCAGGATCAAGAATATAATGTAACAAAGTGAATAAATATCCAAGCAGTGCTCGGAGTAAAATGAGGATGGGATTGCCAGGGCAACAAGAAATGGTTTCAGATTGTACCAGGGGAGGTTTAGATTGGATATTAGGAAATTTCTTCTAGGAAAGGCTGGTCAAGCATTGGAACAGGCTGTCCACGTAAGTGGTGGTGTCACCATTCCTGGAGGTATTCAGAAGTCATGTGGATATGACATTTAGGGCCATGTTTTAGTGGTGAACTTGGCGGTGTTAAGTTAATGGATGGACTCCATGATCTCAGAGGTCTTTTCCAACCTAAGTGATCCTATGATTCTATGATGTTTGTTAGTGGGCAAATCTCCACTACTAGTGTAATTTGGAATGACCATGAGAGTCTCACGTTTTACAAACCCAGGCAGATTTGTAGCATGGTGGCAGGAAGATCACCATTGGAGGTGTGCAAGTCTCTATTAAATAATGAAATTTAAAAACAACCTTTACAACATTTAAAAAGGCCTTTCACATATAATACATGCTTGCATTTAATTTAGGTTGACATTATAGCTTTCAATTAAACCAGGATATTTGCATAAGAATGACGTCTCTTAAAAAAAAACCCAACCCAACCCAACAAAACACCAAAAAAGGGCCATTCTTTAATTTCCTTCTACTTTTATTCAAGGTCTTCAGAGCATTTTGTAAACAAGGTTTCTTACAGTGTTAATTTGTTTTCTCTTCAAAATTTTAATTACGCTATTTTTGCAAAGCGATATGAGAGTTCAGACTGCATACTGAGCACTTCATACTATGCTTAAAAATTATATTGCATCCCTGAAAGCAGACTTATTGATACATGTTTTGCAGATCAAAGCTTTCACCTCCACATGGGAAACCTACAGTGCAGCCTAAAATAGAAATACCTTGTTATTTATTCACTAGTAAGCAAGGAGTAAAATCCCGCATCCCAGGGGTGTGGAAATGGCATACCTTTTGCTGCTGCCATGTTCATACATAATGCCAATAATTGACTTGCACAGCACAAAGCCAAAGACAAAAATAGACTAGAAAACAAGCAACACACTGTCTTATCATTATCTACCTCGCTTCAATCTTTTCAAAATTACTGTTAGACTTTTTTATTATCCAGCTTGCTCACATGTAGAAGCATATTTTGAAGTTTATTTGGTCTTTCCAGCAGCCTTAAATTTTGCAGTGTATTCTTCAAACTCAGGCTGTTAAGGGAGATACTAAATGGAGGTTTTGACAAAAGGTTCATCAAATTTTCAATAATCCATCTTCTTTTTTTAGTCAGTCCTGAGTACTATAATACATTCACAGTGTGCTACTTAAAAAATGTGTTAAGATGCCAGCACATGAATCCTCAGATGTCCTTTCAGATGGCTTGGAAACCAAACTCCTTCTTAGTGATGGAGCAGATGAGGTGCACATAATAACAGAGGAGTCAGTGGGAGAGTTTGGCCCACTACTCAAACTTGGAATAGACCACACCATTTTTCCACTGACATAAAGCATGTAAACATGCACACAGCGCTGAGTTTCATCAAAGTATCTCAACAAATTTTCTTCTTACAAACAAATTTTGCAAGAAGAAAAACATTTCTGCCCTGTCTCACAACTAGGCCTATCTAGCTCAGTGCATGGCCAGGATATTTGATGGTGGACAAAGGTAAGGACGTAGGAAGGTTTTAAGGAACAGGGAAAGCACACACTGATCATTTCTCACCACACTCTCCCAGGCTTCAACAGCTTACAGCTCTGGGACTTCCAGAGCCACTTCATTGCACTTCATTGTTCCCAGTGTATTTTTCTTGCACAACCTGTCCAGGCATCTCTTGAGCTCTAAAACACACCAACCCTCTGTGGCAATGAGTTCCCTATCTAAATATATGTTGACTTGAACAAACTCCATGTTTTGACTGATTTGGCTCATTTCAGAATACTTGTTTAGTAAAACATTTATGTGTCAGCTAGTGGTATTCCCATTAAATATACAGGGACCAGGAAGAAGCTGAATGACTTCTCCAAATTCATAGTCAGTGATCCCAATGATTGCAGAGCACTGAACCCAGAAGTGTTGACTTCCTGACCAAAGATTAGACAATAAATATTTTTTCTATGACGAGTAGTTTTTTAACAACAAAGCAATTTAAAATCTAATAACTAAATTCAGTCATTAAAGAAAGTCACAGATTCAAAACATAGACCATACTCATAGAAAATGTGCTATGATACAAAATATATGTTTGTTAATCTCATTTTAAGTAAAACCAAGTTACCATATAAGTTGGTGTTCCACTGATGTTTTCTGACTTAGCCTGTAGTTCACTGAGACCTGTGCTTTGTAGCCTTGAAGACAGTAAAAATCAGATGGAAGGACTTAATCTGTATTTCAGACAAAGGTCCAGATGTCAGGTTTGTATAAATGACAGTGGGGCTGCAGTTCTATCTAACGACCAGTTCAACACAGGCTCCCACATGCAGACTGCCTGACTAGTGCAGATAATGGAACTGAGGTCTTTGGACTTGCTACATCTGCAAAAAGGGACCTGGGACGCAAGAGACAAGTCCTGTTAATATAGACAATGCTTATGCTGGGTTTAGTCTTCAAAAGTTCCCAATATATGGCACTCCCAGAAAAGACACAAGAAATTCTAACTGAAGTAATTCTGAATTTTAAATGCTTTAAAAATCATTATTGGTTTGGATTGAAAATTTTGGTTTTAAATCTTTCTAGAAAATATTTTTTCCTTTTTTTCTTGACATAGGAGTATATTTATCTTTAAAGACACTTGGTTTACATAGAAACCATAAGGAAACATCAAGAAAAGAGAAAGTATATACTCACTAACAACGTTGGCTTGTCCAGTGAAGATGGTGTACTGCAGCTCATAAGAGACCACACTGAACTCATCATCTGATGTCCAGTGCACAGTAATGGTATCATAAGACGCTGTACAGAGCTCTTCTCGAATGGTGGGTGGGTTGGGAGCTGTGAGATACAACACAGGAGGCACAGTCAGTGAAGTATTTCCCCTCTCCCCCGAGATTAGAGGATGTAGTTGATGTACAAGTTTGTAGCCATATCATCCAACAGATCTTTCAACAACTTTTCGCTAATTCCAGTACTAACTGTGATTATCAATTAACTGTTAGGAAGGAATTCTTAATATCAACATAACCACCTAGGAAAAACCTCCAGATTTTGAAAATATTTTTTATTAAAGTAGCTTTAGTCTTGGATGCCCTAGAACAAGCGATGTATCGGTGGTCACATTAGATGGATACAACAAGTTACTTTTTCTAAGATTGCTCTGACCATTTTACCAAACTTATCAGAATTTCATTGATGCATGCCAAGAGGGAGGGTCAACACTTATCACTATTGACTTGAAAGCAGTGTTTGCCCAGCCTATCTTAACAGAGGTTTCTGTAAGTGGTATTGTGGTGGTGCATCCTTCCCAGCCCCTCTCCAGGCTGCACTGTGATCTGTCACTCATTAGCAAAAATATGATTTTAGGGAAGCTCCCAACACTCACACTTTCATGCTCAATTTTCTCTATTTTTACTGAACTCTGAGATATCCTTTCTAATATAGATGCATATAATTTCAGCTGGTTATAAAATTTACTTTTTTCAACATTAAATAAACAGTTCCTATCATAACATAATGACTGTTTGAATATTACAACCAAATAGTCACCCAGGAGCCCTCTGTCTCTCTCTCCCTCTTTCTTCTAATTGACAGGCAAGATCTCTGTGTAGCAAGATATACAATTTTTTCCCATATTAATACATGTTTGTTTTAAAGAACTATTTAAAGAAGTGAAACTTGAAGCAAATTACTTAGGTCTAAATTTTCTTGTTTTCAATCTTTAAAAAGCCAAACACCTAAATAACAAAGAAATGAATCTCTCTTTGAAAGACTGGTGGATCTTCCCACATCCTTGTCTCAGTGGGAGCTTCATTCCAAATCATCTTCCCTACAAGCCGCATCATGAAAAGGAAAATAACAAATCCTTGTGCTTAATAGCATTTCTCCCAGCTGTCACAGAGTGAAGAAGGAGAGCACTCAAGCTGAAACAACCAAAATATGTCTGTATTAAAGGAAAAGAAAGGCAACTGCACGTGTTTGTGGTTGTTTTTTTTTTTCCTGTCGGCTCTTTAACCTCTGATAGCCACAAATAATAGCCTCAAAAAACGTCCCTCTGAAGGAATTCCACCTTTACTTTTGCAGCATCTTGTTTTATGAAACATCTATTTTATTTTCCATTAAGAATTTTTATAGATCATGTCTCTGGTTTACTGATGTATGTTCCCAAGGATTAAAGTGCAGACTCATTTCCAAGCAGCCTCTTTTAACCAAGGGGCATAAGGAAACTTTCAAATGTGTTTCATGATATGGCCATGACTTGTGATGCTCTGAATATTGAATCACAGAAGACAAGCACTGCCTTTTTTTAACTTGTCAGAAAAACCCTTGGGACAGATGGGTATTAATGAAAAGAAAGACAAAGAAAACTCAGATAAGAGCAGGAGAAGAATATAATCAAAACGCGGAAAGAAAATGTCCACAGTTTCCTGAAAAGACTAGTGGTAATATCAGCTATGTTCCAAACTGTACCCTGTAGAACAACCACAGGAGGTTTTAAAATTTTTTTTCTTCCTAGCTCGGGCTTCATTTCAAAATTTTGCCTGTCTTTCAAAGGCCAAACAAAAACTGGAACAAGTCTTAATTACAAATATACAAGTAGATCCATTTTTTTTGTCTGCTGGTGTACAACTAAAATTTTCTTCTGTCATCTCCTGCACCTAACAACAAAATATTTTACTTGAGAAATGTACTTGTTATTATTTCAACACAGAAAATAAATATTAATTTATGGAAAGTAAAAATTACTGAAGGTTTCATTAACTGTAAACTGTGTTTCAATAATGCCTAAGCATCTTCAACTTCTTTGAAAACGGCAGCCTAAGTTTGCTTTTCATATGCACACCTGGCCTTATAGCTGGAAATTTACAGGCCTTCGTGTAATGAAAATGACTGAGAGAGATTACACCTAAGCAGGACATATTTTCCCCATCTCTTGTGATTAACCCACACTCACCTGAGACTATACTGCATGAATTCAGCTCTTGGACAACATTCATTTCGTAAGCCACTCAGAATAAAACAGATACACCTGCTCCTCCTACAGAGAGGCAGGAAAGTCTACATTCAGATGCTTTGTATGACAAAATAATGTAGCAGTCTGACAGCCAAATTCATCATTCCACAGCACATACTCCTTTAGAGAGTGTAAATTTGTAATGCAATTAAAGAGATTGACCTCAACCAGTTAGCTTCAGTATTGCATTTGGTAGTGTGTGATTTGGTTATTGAATTCACCAGTACTGTTACAGAGCTCTGTGCCACAGGAAAACCTCCTCAAAGATTCCAGTGATCTCAAGGCTGCACCAGCAACTGCCCATTCCTGGCTTGGGTATGCTTCACCACTGCTCCAGAGGGGAAGCCCAGTATGCTTCCAGCACCGCAGTGGAAGACATAATACACTCCCTAGAGGATCAGAGCAAATATCTGGGAGTGGTAACTGCTTCAGACACTCAGACATTCATTCACCAGCATTTGTGAATCAACACTCTCTCACAAGACAGAACAATCATTGCTGAAGACTGTTTTACCTCATTTTGACTCAAAACTGAGTAAACACACTTAAAAAGTCAGTAACCACACCTGAAATGCCTGAAAGGCACTAGTATTAGAAATGCAGTTTCTTAAATTTTCTCTCAGCAGTAACTGATCTCATGAGCATAACTACTCCCTTTCAACCCAGTTTAATGCACCTTCCTTGCCATGTCATCTGCATGCCTTTTGCTCTGAAGCAGAATGAGCGGCTCACAAGGTCTACACACCTGAGAGACAGTTTAGGGACACTGCCTCCTCTCCCTGGTGAATCCCAGCATGAAAGCAGTGCCTCTTGGGTGCCTATCGAGGTTCTATCTAAATCCTCTCAGCACAAGGTCACAGAGATTGACTAAAACCACCTCAACTTCATTTTGTTTGCTCAGTTTCTCTCTCCCTGCTGTCATGCAGTGATTTACTTTGTAAAGGCTCCTTATGGATTTTGATACTGAGTTACAAACAGAAGACCTAACCAATCTGCTTGACTTAATGGATCTGGAAATATCCATATTGCTGGAATGACTGTGAGAGAGTTGCAGAAGTTGCTCTGAACTTCTCTCAGATATTCATTACTGACTCCATGGTGTATCACGACACTGGACTGAACCAGCATGCAGGAATTTGAAAGGCACGGTTACATCAGATGTGAATACAAATTTTATGTATTATTAATTTATCATGTATGAGTTGGTACCAAGGGCTCAGTCATGCAACCATCTAGACATAGATGGTAAACCAAGACTTCAGGTAGACCAGGACTGCTAAAACCAACAGAATGAGAGGAGATTACGCCCAAACCATGAGACTGAGCATTGACTATAGTTGGTTTTCAATCTTTCAATGCTGGAAGAGCTAAGCAGTAAGACAGGTTGTGACGAGTTTCCAGAACGAAGTTATTTCTGTGGGAAAAAATTGCTGGCATATGCTAGGAAATACATACTTCTTTGTGCAGTCATAGCTAAAATAATGGATGAAGTAAACTTATCGTTGTGTCAGATGGGATTTCTGAAGTAGGGCAAATTGCAAGGTTAAAGAATAGATGTTCCTGCAATTGATTTCCAAGTATTAAGACACAAACCAAGCATTTTTGATTCACAATGGACAAAAAAAGTCTTTATGACAGTAATATTGTGCAGAGGGTTTGCAACTTGTATGTATCAGCTGGATCTAGGTAGATACATGTTTAGAAAAAGATGATTTCCAGATGAAAAGCTTCAGCAACTGTTAAGATAAGAATGCTTTCGAAAGACATCAAGGCTATATATACAGAGAATAGAACAGTCAGATGAAGATTAAAAGTATTGTTTTAATACACCGAGCTTGATATCTCAATGTCTGGCTGGCAACTTTCAGAAAGATATCAGAGATTTTATTTGGATAGCAAAAGCTTTGGACAGACATCTACATAAATGATAAGCACAAACTAGTTATATTTATTTTCTCAGTAAAGAAATAACCTACGAAGAAAGAAAGATAGGGTTGGGGAAATGGAGGATGGAGAAGATCTGACAAATATTACAGTAGGAAGAACCAAATGAGAAAAAAATCTCCAGGAGACAGACAAGGTCAATTGTTTCAAAAGCAACTGACAGCAGAGATAATGAAGCTGGAATTTAGGTTTTGACATTTTGTTCAGAAGCAGTACAGATGATAGTTATAAGGTAGGCTTCTTCACTTAATTCACAGCATAGATCTATGACTAGGATGTACAAAGACTTTGTTTTACTTAACTGCGAAACGTGATGAAAGTAAAGCCTAATTCACTCTGTCACAAAGTGTTCAGTTTATGATCTATGAAAATTCCGTGCACCAGTCTGAAAGGAGTAATATAAATCTTTCTCTAGAGTTTCTGGACAACAATAGAGACTGATCAAATGCATTTTATCCTTGGGATTATATATATATATGTCTATATCTCACATATACATATATACATATATTTACATAAATGTATTCCAACTGTCTGCATAAGTTGCATTTTACGCTCAGATAATTTGGACACGTGCTTTGCATTTTGCCACTGCAGCCATATGCTATTTATTAATTTGAAGAAAAGCCAGCTAGAACTGTTTTTCACTGGGCATCAAGGGCAAGGATAAAAATGGTTTTTTAGGAAAAAAAAAGGTAAAATGCTTGATACATACACAAGTTTCCTTAAACTGCATTGTGAGCAATTTTTTAAGACTGTGGATGAGTTAGGAAAAAGGCAGAGAAGGAGCTATGTAAATGACACAGCCATCATGATGGATCACAGAAAATATCTTTGTAGCAAGACAATCCTTCATTTTGATACAGATATAACCTTTGTTTTCTGCAGTGTACAGCAATTAGGCTGATAATATTGACATATGATGTACAAAGGGGAGAAGACCTGAGGGATGCAGGAACTGCTAGACAGAATTCACCTCATATAACTTTACAGATTCAAATGACAGTTATCTGCATTTGCATGAGTACATCTATCCTCTGTTTGGAGACAACTAGGAGAAATAGGCAACTCCAGAATGCAGTCAACTGCCTCAATATATGTGCCTCAAAATGAGATGGCTATTTCTCTTCTTCGACTATAAAGGAAAATGAGACTGATTATTTCAGAGGTAGATTGCTAGGTTATGGTGAATGAGTCTGTTTTTTGGTTTAATTCTTCCTTTCATTTGCCTGGATTTTTATAATTTTGGGTGAATGCTCAACAAATGATGGCAAAATTCCTGCAGAGTTGGAGAGAGGCAGATACCATAAGATTTCACTGGTACTGTATAAGAAGCTGAAATTATTCTTATCACATTATTACTGTGTTTTATTCTCTTGAATATGTGTTAGACACCGATTATATTAATCTGTCACACAGTGATAAAGAAATTCCTTGCAGATAAAATTTCTCTTTTAGGTATGGCAAGAACCCCATAGCTCTACCAGGCAGGGGTGCTGCTGCCCTGTGCATGCACACAGTCTTGTGCTTCCCAGTATTAATCTGTTCACTTATTCGTAGAATCACGGAGTCAGAGAATAGTTTAGTTTGGGAGGGACCTTTAAAAGTCATCTGGCCCAATCTCCAGACAGTGAACAGGGACAGGTTGCTCAGACTTCTGTCCAGCTTGACCTTGAATGTTTCCAGGGATGGGACCTATATAGCCTCTCCGGCAACCTGTTCCACTGTCTCACCACATTCATTTTAAAGATTTTTTTTCTTATGTGTAGTCTGAACTTACCCTCCTTTGGTTTAGAACCACCACCCCTTGTCCTGTCTCAACAGACTGTACTAAAATGTTTCAAGTGTTGAAAGACCACAGTGAGGTCTCCTTGGAGCCCTCTCTTCTTCAGGCTGAACAACCCTGACTTTCTCAGCCTTCTGAAGAAAAGCCAGAAGCCAGCCCTCTGCATGGAAAAGATTACAGTGATTGGCAATGAGCAGACTCAGCACCCTCACATTCTCCTGAATTAACACAAGTATACCCTCTGCAAACTGGGAAAAGTGAATGGACCCAGGAAGTGTTTTCCAGTGCTTTTCTAACAGTGCTTTGTTCCTTTCATTGTAAATTCTTGCTGCTAACAGCGGATGCTTAAAGACCCTGCAAAATAAAAACCTACCACATCTCTTCTGTTTTCAATTGAGCTGGAATGAATTGTTCTAATTCTGGCATTGAAATCAAAACACCCTAAATTACAGTAATTTGTTTCTCTTTGTGAGTCATTGTACACTCTGAGACTGCACATTACTCAGGCTTTCAGTAAGGGTCTAATCCTGTGGGCTTCTTCAGGCCAAAGATCTCAGTTAAGCGAGGCGGGGCTCTGCTGTGCAGAGAACCCACCCCACAGCCTAGCTCAGAGCACACTGTGTGCTCTCTAGCTCCAGACACAGCCAGATCCTCCAGTTCTGTGATGGGGGAAATACACAGTGTCACCGACATGAGAAAACATCTTTCACTGCTGAGCCTGTGATGTTGATTGCTTGAGCAGCTTCTGGTTGCTCATGGGAACTCTGCCAGGCAGCAATCTGCTGCAGCAAGGAGGCAGCCACAGGGGAGAGGATAACACCTGGAGCATCCATCTCCTGGGAAGTAGGGTTTGGTCCCCGCTTTCCCTCCTCTGGCTGCTCCAGGCTGAGCTCCAGCTGTTCTTTCACTTCACTCTGCTGCAGTGGCTTTTAACCATTTCTCAATCCCACTTCCTCACACTCTGGCAGTGAAGAATGCAAGGTGAGGAGGTAGGAAATGCATCCCAGTGGTTTGAAGCACCTAATGCTTCCTGGGGCATTCTGGGGCTGCTGGAGGTAATGTATTCAGGATTACAAGGGAGAGTGTATTTGGTTTATGTAGCAAGGTTTTGGCAGTGGCTGGGCTGCACGGGTTATCTCTATCAGAAAAAATCAGGAGCTTACGCAGTATCAGACACAGATCAGTTCTAAGATACACCTGCCAGGGTCTGAAGCTGAGCCCATCACTGGTGCTGATAGGGCCTCTGTGATAGCATTTTAAAGAAAGGCTAAGAAAGATTGTGCAGCAGCTGAGGGGGAGAGGAGTGAGAAAATGCGATAAAACCAGCCCTGCAGATGCCAAGATTGGTGAAAAAGGAGGGGAAAGAAGTGCCCCAAGTGCCAGAGCAGAAATTCCCCTGCAGCCTGTGGTGAAGACTATGGTGATGCAGGCTGTTTCGTTGCAGGCCATGGAAGACTACAGTGAAGCAGATCTCTACCTGCAGCTATGGAGGACCCACACTGGAGCAGGTTGATATGCCCTGGAGGAAGCTGCAGCCTGCAGAGAGAGGACCACACAGGAGAAGGTTTCTCACAGGAATTGAGGACCATGGGGTACTCACAATGGAGCAGTCCACTCCTGAAGGATTGCATCTGAGAGAAAGGACCCACTCTGGAGCAGTTCTTGGAGAACAGCAGCCTTGAAAGGGCCCATGTTGGAGAAGTAAATGAAGAACTGCATTCCATGGGAGAAAGCCCATGCCAAAGTAGGAGAAAGGCACCAGGATGAAGGAGTGGCAGAGATGATATGTGATGAACTGACCACAACCTCCATTTCTCATCCTCATGTGCCACTCGGTGGAGAGCAGGTAGAAGAGCTGGGAATGAAGTTAAGCCCAAGAAGGATGGAGTGGGGGAAAGGTTTTTTTTAATAGATTTACTTTTTATTTCTGTATCCTACTTTTACAATTAATTTTCAATAAATTACATTAATCTTCCCCAAGTTGGGTCTGTTTTGCCTGTAGCAGTAATTCTTGAGTGATCTCCTTGTCCTTATCTCAATCCGTGAGCTTTTCATCTTATTTTCTCCCCTGACTGAGGAGGTGGAGTCAGAGGGGCTTGGTGAGCACCTGTCAATCAGCCAAAGTCACAAACACAGGGAGGACTGAAGAAAATCCTATCACTGCTATTTTATGAGAAATATATTATAGTAGCACCTTGAGAGAAAAAAAAAGTACCTGTAAGGTAGTCAAGGCATTCCAACAATTTCTTCTCCCTGGTAAAATCAAGTGCAAAAGTATCAAAAGTATCGTTGAGATTAATTTCAGGAATTAGAACCTGGGAGGATGCAGTTGCCATGGAAACCCTATAATGAAAAGAAAAATGTCTTTTAGCACTCAAGACACGATGACTTTCATATCAAGGTAGACCTGATCAATATGATATAGCTTTTCAAAAAGCTTGGCAAAAACTTCCACATGTATTTTATTTATATGGTTTAACTTTTAGGAACATATTTTATATGGTTTAAGTTTTTAGGAACTTCTTCTGCCACTTTTATTTTTGAGAGCAAATCTCCAATAATTTTTATTTTTACTGAGCTTAGGCCTGAAATGCAGTGTCAGGTAATATTTTAACAAAATATTGGTCATTCAACAATATACCTTGAATTCTTCTTTTTAATCACTCATTGAACCAAAGAAGAAAGAGCACTATAATTAACTGAGTTTTAAGCAATTCCGACAGATGTTGCATCTCTCTCAACCCTTGTTTTCCCAATCCGTTCCTTGCTCCAGGCACACCTTGGCACTGCTGTCCCAAGGGCTTGGTGCAGTCCCCACACCTCCTCAGCTGTTCAGCACAGCACACTGCTGTTAACTTCAAAAGGCACAGGAGGGAGATAAAACAAATAGATGTCAGCATGGTTTATTTTAAAAGTCTTTTCCCTGCAAAACATGTGTGCAGACTTATATTTCCTCCAAAATGGAAAAGTTTCCTTGCCTACCTCGTTTCATGAGCTACATCCACATTTTCTCTGTCCAGATGTACTAATACAAAGAGATGAACTTTCACAAGAAAAATGCCATCAGGAAGCATTTTTCAGACCCTTCAGCCTGGTATCTCAAAATGCATATTTCTAAAGACCTAGATACTACATATGTTTATAGAAAGTTCAACTGGTTTAAGAAGAGAGATCACTTAATCTTATGCTATGGAATAGAAATTGGGCAAATGTTTCAGTGTGGAGGTAAACAGACAACCATGCATGCTATGTATGTCTATTATCTGTCATTCACGACATATGTCTGAGCAAAATATTTGATTGCTTCAATTTAAAATTTTCCCAAAATAGAGTATTATTTTTTCGTAGATGGGACTGAAATGACTCCAAGACAAATGTTTGCTAAGGACCATTTTTTTCTTTTGTGTAGTATTTTAGGAAAATACAATAAGGAAAGTCAAAAACTGAGCTGTACATCTCATTGTCTTCAGCATAGCTTTCAAAAACTGACCTGAGGAGGTTTCCTAGTAACTATTTTTGTTATGCAGTTTTCAGCATTGTTTTTCTTGCAGCCATGGATGTAGAACTTTAAAGTAGATCCTAGGACAGATTTTTTTTTATATCACCAGGTCTTTTTGGACTGTTGTTTGGGCATATACAAAGGGTGCTCTGTATTTACATGTGTTACAGTCAGTGTTTGGCGAGATCAACAATTCAATATTTCAGAAACCATGTTGCCATGTTGTTCAGAGGATTGAATTTTGTCCTGTAATTCTGCCTGCTGTTGACACTGTAAACACTGACACTGTACTTGATTGGAAAGAGTTTTTCTAGGATAAATGCATTTCACCCACTGTAAATAATGCATGACTTAAATCATCAGAGTGTATGTAATGACTCTGCTTGTGAAGTTACCTGTTGTGCTTAAAACAGAGAATATTATACTGCAATTACTTTGAAAGGTGTGGATGAAGAAATGCAATGAGCATGATTTCAGGAGACTGCTTTAGCTGCTGGAGCTCTGAGCCCTGGTGAGACTGTTACATGAGCAGTCTAAAAGCAAACAAAATGTTGCTCACCACATGAGAACTAAGAGAGTTACTTGTGAGGAATAATTTATTAATCCTATTTAGCCTCTTTTTCCATTTGCAATTTGTCTGCAAGCACTTGGTGTTTTTTTTACCCTCCACTTTATTCACTACTTGGAATATTTCTCTGATTTTCAGAGTGTTCACAGCCATCTCATTACAGACAGTAATCTGTGATAGCCAAGAATTAAGTTTGATTGGACACATATGTCAGCTTGTCTCATTTCTGCTCTCCCAGTATCTCTCCTGTGATTGTATTTATGATGCAACTGTTCATGCTTACAAGTTCAAAATGGAGCTTCTCTGAACCTGGTAGTCAGTTAGAAAGCTCTGTGTCTCCACAGGTTTCTGCCTTACTGCTGAATACCGAAAAAAAGGGCAGATATCACCTTTGGCTTTTGATAGTCATAGTTTTACTGCTGGCTTTAACTGGGATGCCGTAATGTTGCTTGGTGACAGAATACAAACCACTGTCTGAGAGACAGCATATAACTTACTTCCTTGCCTGGCCTTGCCTTTTCCAACTGATTTTCAATTCTCTGAACCTGTAACAGGCAACCCAGTCACTGGCTTATTTATAAACTGATAATTAGCTTTGATGAAGGCTGATACAGCACACCAGAGTAAGTGATAGAGTTAAAAAAACCCCAAACGTAATAGGAGCAGAGAATTTCATGCTTTGGATTTGGGGGAAATTGGCTGGAAAATGTGAAGGTATAATGTGAACTCAGAAATACAAAAATTAGCTATTGAAAAAAATAATAAAACACATACTTTTGATGTCTTTCTTCTTTGTTGTATATATTCTCCTTTCTTTAAATTGTTTAAATTTTTGAAAAAAATTTTCTCATTGTTTTCTAAACAACTGATATTCCAGCAGAATATTTGTTTCATCAGAAAAACTCAATGGGAATATTTCAGCATTCACAGCATTGCACTGAAAACCAGACCAAATTTTCTGATAGCATGGTCCTTGTCTTTGGAATCCATGATATATCTGGCATGCTGAAGAGGAGCCAGGATCTTGAAAGGAATAGAAATTCCCTGCACCCAGGGACCCAACACAGCAACTGCTGCAACTTCCAAACTCCCTGGACTGTTGAATCTCCATCTCTTCAAGATGCATGGTGGAGGTTCACAAAGTTACATATTTCATTATCTTGTCGCTTGCTATTTTGTGAAGAATATGAATCCATTAAGATAATTCCCAGTTTCTTCTAAGGAATGTACTTACTGCCTGATTTCTTTCTCAATCTCAAAATTTTTCCTGAAGTAGGAATTTCAGCCATAAACCTATTTTTTTAGTGTGCTTAACATCAGACATCTGCTTGGCAACCATTCTACCTCTTTCGCTTGTGCATGCTGTTATTGTTCTAACTCTTAATTTGCACCCTTTTTTGACTGCTCCTCTTTTCAAAGGGATGTTTTGATTTAGCATTACAGTAAGGTTCTTCCCACTCCGGTGCAGCACGAAGTAGTGTTTTGGGGGAATATGTAAACTACTTCCCTGCCTTTGACCACATCTGTGGTGTGACAGGGCAATACAGCAACTATGACAACCCAGCTGCCTTAAAGTGAGGTTTTCCTTTTCACTGAATGTCTCCTTTACCTTTCAGTGATATTTTTAGCTGTTTGCAGGAAGCGAGCGTGATCATTCTCCTTCAGCGACTGCTCAGCCTGAGAGATGAGGGACGTTGAGCGCTCGATGCACTGTTTGCAGTTCGCAATCTGCTGAGCCAGTTTTCTCAGCCTCACCACCTTGAGTGGAAACACAGGAAAGCAGTCATGTCTCTAAGGTCACAAATCACAACCGGGTTTGCAATTCAGAAGCAAATCTGGGCAAAGGAGGAGTTAAGATGAATGGCTTTGGTGACAAGAGCTTCTTTCACACAAGCTTTGTGGTGAACTCCATCTAGCCATGTGACATTTTTAATAAGGGACAGGCACAGCCTTTCTGCCTGAATATTTTCCACGTGGAAAACAACAGGGGAGAGCCAAAACAAGCACAGCTGGCCTATTTTCCAGCAGAAGGAACGTCATTTCCTGGTAATTTCTGCTTACATGATAACTAAGGGCTATTTAGATAACCATTTCCCTGAAATTATGAGATCTGTGTTAGAGGCTACTTATAGATTAAATACTTTTTTCCTATTACTTAGGCAAATTTCACCAAAAAAAAATCTGAAAATAAATCTTAACAGAAAAAGACTTCAATTCTATTAACAATACATGCCTGACGTTCTCATTATATGCTTTTAGTAAAACAGGGTGTTTTCTTGTTGGATATTTTTAACTGGACAAAAGCACAGTAGTGTTGGAGAGCTGATTATTATTACTGCAAACATATGTGCTGGAGATAAACACAGTAGATGTGACTGTAGTCATTAGCTGAAAGGTTAGGGAAGGGCACAGTCCTCCGTTTAAAAACAATGTTGGCTAACAGAACTTTCAGGAACTACAATAGTTCCTGAAAGGTCTGGGAGTCCTTCCCTTTGTTATCACATCAGGATCATAGTTTGAACAGGAGTAAGAAATAGGAAGGAAATTAAATAATTGTGCAGTTTAGAAAGGCACATTAAGACCCAGTTACATGCAAAATGAGGAAACTAACAACCAAAGTGGGTTGGCAGAAACATCCAAATTTATAATCAAGATAACATTCCCAATCTCAGGAATTAGGGCACAAGCTATGAAGTTGCTGAATTGTCTTTCAGATATACTTGCATCCTAAGCAGTGATGAGGGTATCTTAGTGCATGTATCTGACAACAGAAACAAGTAGGAAAATAAACATTTTTGAAAAACTTTCCAAAAAAGATACTGGACACATGATTTGTGTCATGTAACATTTGTGTCTCTTTAAAGACAGAAACAAAAGAAGAGGAGAAAATGGTGGGAATGCACAGATTTTGGTAATGCTAATGATTTGATCAGCTTCTAGGATGAACTAATGTCATAATATTTCCTGTAACTGTGCATTTGCAGAGATTACAATTCAGTCTGCACCAGTGTAACCAGGGAAAGGTTCACTGCAGTGTTAAAAAATTAATCTCTTTATTTACTAATTAATTAAGAACCAAACAGTGAAATGAAATAAATGTTAACTTTGAGTTTTTTGCAGTAGAAGGCATGCCATGATTTGTGATGTCTCTATATGAACTATATTTTTGACTTGATTTACTCTTTTTTATCTTCAAGAAGATGAAGATGACAAATTGAAAAAGGAAGAGTCTCATCTCACTCACTCCCCACCCACTTCTGCAATGGTAGGAATGACATCTGCCCTAGGATTATCTTACCTAGTTGATATTTCCTTCTTTCGAGTTACATGTTCTGTGGGATTTTATTGGGTTTGTGTGATAGGTGAGATTAAGTATGGAGCTGCACAGGGTTTTCAGACTCGTGTAACTGAATCTGCAGCCTTGCAGGCACAGCTAGAACTTAGTATGTGAGTGTTTCCAGCTCTGTAGCCACACCTGCAGTCCTACAGAGAAATTTGTCATGCTCTACCTTCCAGAAAGACTCTTAGCCATAGGCCCCCTTAAAAGAAGATACATTGGGCAGAATTTCCTGTGGCTTTTCACATGGTCTCTTGAGACCCTGAAATCTTTCAACATATACCACATTTGAGTCAAAGCATTCCAGATCTTGACTGGACCTCCACTGATGTAACTTTCAGCTCAACAAAAGAGAATAGAGAATGGGGACAGATTCTGATAACAGCTCTATTCAAATAAATTTGGAGTCAGTTGTATTACAAATCTTCCATGCTAATGGAAGTTAGAATACATCTTTGCAAGCAACAGAGTAAGTTTTCTACTTCATTGGTAGCACATCTGGTCTCCCTGCACAGAGAAACAGAGTTGAAACAAAAATGAAGAAGGCCATCTATTTCATTTGAAGGGATTTATATTTTGTTAACAGCATGAGGAAATTCAGGTTTTGTCACACAGTATTCAGGACGTGTGGTTTCAAACGGTTTAAGTTAGCCCTTGCCTACAGGCTTTTCATTTCAAGTTAATTGGAATATCTTGACAACCACGTGAACCATTTAACCTGCTCTTGATGTTATTCCTTTCCTGAGCTTTTCCCACACAAGAAGAATGAATATCGTTTAGGAGTTAGACAGTAAACACCTTGTATGTAGAAAACAAAAACATTAATTCAAATCTAATGCATTTCTGAGTTAACAGTTAGCTAGCAAAATATGTTGAAACTTGAATATCAGATTTTTCCTGCTCAGTGTTTGCTACTAATACTCATGGAACTTCAGGAATTAGAAATGCACACCTAATATAATTTCTTGCACACTTTTGAATAATTTTTTTGCAAATAAATTAAGACTTCTCATTCTCATGAATGACAATGACTGGAATAAAAATTTATGCAATAGTATTTGAATAAACAATTAAAGTACCTAGGAAAAAAAAAGAAGAATAATTATGAGAAATGATTCTATATGCTGTGACATTTTGTGAACTTTGGGGGAAATACTGTCAGGCACATAACAGAGTGAAGGAAATATTAAGTGGACTTAATTTAATTCTCATTTAGCGACCATGACAACACTTCTGGTTTTATCCTTAAAATCCATAATCACCTGTAGTAAAAGAAATGCCAAATAAACAGTTGAGGTCTAGCATACTAATCCTCTTTCATCCTTCTTTACATGAAAGTAACAGTAGCCAAGGACTACATAAGGACATTTACAAATTTCTACTACTGATATCTGCAGTCAAAAAATCTGCAATCAGAAGGAAACAGTGTTGACCTACTTGTGATCTAAAGAAGAAAAGCTTTTACCTTTCCTTCCTTAATTTTGGTTCCAATTATTTGTCGTCTTTGCTGGATTATTTCAATGAGTTGGTCACATTCTTCCATCAGCTTGGTTTCTTGGCGGGATGCATTTACCTACGAAGCAAAACATTATGATTAGCAAAACCTTTTTTTGACATTTTCATTTTCCATTTTCTAATTGAAAAGTTGCAATTTCTAAAATTTTGGGTTTGGCTTTTTTTTTCTCCTTTCTGTGTTATTTTATGTCCACTCTTTTGGATTTTGTGAAGTACTGAACTGAGTCTCAATGTCTTGTTTGCAGGAGGCAGGACTTGCAAATGGATAACTACATATTTCTAACTCCAGTGAGAAAAGTCTGGTCTGGTATTGAATATTGAGTGGTGTCAGCTCTAACACACATCAGTGAGAAGCGAGGTGCCTTCAGGAGGTGCTTCACACGTCACAGTTTGCAGCCATATAAAGCACTGCAGTGAGTACCAGTGTGCTTAAGAGCCCAAGGACTGGATCAGAGTCCATCTGGTGCAGTATCCCCTCTCACTGCTGCTAGTGCCAGCATCTGATAATAAAGAAGGTCAGGAGGAAAGGAGTACCAACATATGTGGTGACTCCCATGAATGTTTTCTCATCCTCCAGCCATTTGCAGCTCAGTCTTCTTGAACCAGACACAATTTATACGTCATTACTAATACTCAGAAGAATTATATTACATTGATTTATTTGGTCTCTCCTTCAAACCCTGGAAACCTTGGGAATCTGCATCATTCTACAGAAATGAGCACCACAGCTTAACTCACAATGAAGCGAACAACTGCCTCCTTTTAGAGGGATTTGAACCGATCTCCTTCTGGCTGCATTTAATGATCCCAAGTCTTTTTACTGGAAAGGATGGTGAATTACTGATACCATATATATCCACACATTGGTTCCTGAAAGATTCAAATTACCAAATATCTGACTATACCAAAACAGGTGTGTGGACTACCTTAATTATTCCGCTTTGCCTCAGCAATGAATCAGATAGAAAATAATGTGCTCATGTAGTTTTCTAGGGTATAAATATAGGAAGAAATGAAACTCTTTTAGTGCAAAAAGCCTCACAAATATTAGCTCTCTATAGAAAATGTTCACTTTTGTTAAAAAAAAAGAACAAAACTTATAATAGAAAATTTTGGGTTCTCAGATGAATATATTTTATTTCTGAAGGTGATGCCTTAGGTTTTAACTTTTATATTTTTAAATCCTGTACTGCTTAGAGTGTAACTCTGAAGTTCCTTGGAGCCTGTAATTCCTACTCTCTCGTACTAGGTAGACATAACAAAGCCTCTCCAGGCTTTGCCTTCAAGGACAACCAGGCTGTTTTTAGGCCCAAAATGTGTAAACTAAAGATTCTAAGGGGGGCAAGCTGAGGGGCGTTACATCGCTAAAACTGGGGCTTTAATTGGAGAATTAGCCCTGAAATGCAAATGGTCCAAACCTATAAAAGTGTGAAGAACTCGTGACCTGTCGTCCATCTTGGGGTCCAATTTTTGGAAGCAGCCTCTGGCTCCCCCAGGGTGTACCTTGAAGGCCCTTCAAATAAATACCTGTCTTTATTCCCTTACTCTTGTCTAGTCTCTGTTTCTAGGTGGCTGGAGGAGGCATCAAAGGAGACTGACTTTTTCAGTGAAAAGTCAACATTCTGTACAACCAGAAAAAAATACTTGGCCGCCTGCAGTTGTATGTTTAGCTTACATATACGTGTGAAGAGTCAGAGAAAAAGGTAAAAAGTTCTAATCATGTCTAGAATAAAAAAAAAAAAAAAAAGAGGACATATTTCAGAGCTATGTTTCCATTTGCACTTTGCTAAAAGAGGGTAAGAAGGTAAAGCGTCTTTCAGCCCTGGCTAATTGCCCCTACAGCCATGTCACCTTTTCCACTGGGACAGTTAGAGTCAGTGGGGAACAATAGGGAATAGTTTCAGGTGACGAGTAATTGTATTGCACCCTTTGGTTGTTTTTTCAGTCCAACGAGCCCCATGATCTGTATCAGTATTCTTTTCTTTCCTTCCAACAATGTGTTTAAACATGCATTTACCTGTAAGCACATTATGGAGCTCATTAAGCTTAAGCAAATGCTTATATATTTAAATTTGGACCAGAACCAATTTTACAAATAACTTTCTTATGTGAAATACACAGTGTCCTCCAGGCAAAGAGGGACTTGTTTCTGAAGGCCTGCTTTTACCAAGGTTTTGGATTACCCTTCTCAAACCTTCATAAAATTAAAGTTTGCACATTTTAGAGGCTTAATTATTAATCAAGACATCAAGATTATAAAGAGTGAATGCATTTGTTTCTGGAAGGGGTCAGATGTAATTGCAAGATTGTAATTGCAGATTGTAATTCAAGATTGAAGATGTAGAAGGTATTGCCACCATGCTGTTTTAGGTGCCTGTGGATCTCCTTACATTTGCTTTTTGCTCTGCCTGGCTTCTCACCACAGTCCATGAGGAGAGACAGAGCACAAAGCAGCTCGCCCAAAGCTTCTAGCAGTGCCACTGTCTCTCCACTGATAGCTCAGGTAACCTAGAAAAGTTCAGGTTCAAAAAAATCAGCACTGTCCCTCCTATTCCCTCCATTCCTGTCATCCCACCACCTCAGCTGCATCACTCATGCATCTTACTTTGGCATGAAACTCTTCAGAGCTGCTTTCAGCAAGCTGTACCATGCACCAGTTTCCCAGCCCTGATTTCAATTTCTCTAGTGGACTGAAATTCCACCAAAGAGCAGGGAATCCTACAGAGGCTCAGCCAGAGGCAGGGATCACATCCACTGCATGTGGGCACGGCTCCTGTGTCAATACCAAGGTTGGCTCACGCCACAGCCAACTTCAGCACTTAAATACAGTAACACTTTTGGCACTTAATTATGGTAACACTTCACGGGATTTTTGAGTAGCTTCCACTCAAAGTGTTACTTCTAGCACCACTTACATCACCAATTTGCTTTGTCAAGCAGACCTAATTAATTTTTGGGATAACTGTCATGAAACACAAGAGTTACAGGAAGGTTAAGTCAACATCGTTTCATTTAATGCTCTGATTGATTTGAATAATAATGTATTAATTGTATCTTAACCTAAAAATCTCTAGACTAAGAAAAACAAAATGCTTGGAAAAAAATAACTGGATTTCTTAACACACTGACTGCAGACTTCTCTTTTTCTTTGAAATCTGAAAATTATACTCTTTTATAAACTCCATTTGAAGACATTTCCAACTTTACAGCTTGGACAAGCTTGTTAAAAATTAAAATAATATTCTAAAATTATATGATATGTCTGAGCTTTGCATTAAAAAAACCTCCTACATTTAATCTGGGGGTTTTTCTCGAGCTGAAATACCCCTTAATCACATTTTCAGCCCACAAAGCCTCTGATTCAATAATAACTTTACAATTGAGCACATGCCTAATTTTAAGTGCACTATATTAGCTGTGGCCCTAAAGGGACCATTTTTGAGATTACCACTGAATATTATTTACTTGTATGTTCCTGAGGAGTCATATGTCAGACCAAAGAGCCACAGGCAGGGATCAGAGCTCCACTGTACAGGTGCTACAAAAATACAGGAATAAGAATTTTCCTTCTACTTGAGTCCTTTGATGAACAGCAACCTTGATAATAAATTCCAGCTGGGCTGGCCAAGGAATGTGAGTTCTGTCTGGTGAAAATATTTGAGGTTTTACATTCTACATTTTTTCCACATTAAAAAACAAGCCCTCTTTCCAAGGAGTTTGTTAAAAGAAACTGAGAGCTGCCTTATAAGGGTCTGGTGATTCTGTCACACACTTTGTGAGAGTCTCCAAATCATACAGAGAGCTGACTTCAGTCTGGGCTTCCTCCACCCAAGATGATGGTTGATTCCTTAATCTGAGGTATCCATTGTCTGAGAGTTTAGGCTAGACTTGGGGACATCTTTCTATAGAAAATTTCACTGATATCAGTACACTTAGTTTTGGCATCAACCAGTTCCTTAAACATCCATGACCAGAAATAGTTTGACCCTAAAGCTCTGTCCTTCATTGGTATAATTTTTATAAACTTCTTTTCCATGCCACAAAACAGTTTTAAAACTGACCAGGAGACCCTGTGATTTAGCAAGAACTATGATGTCTACAAAGAAGAAAAAGGACAGGTTCTAGTCCTCCTGCTTTTGTGGGGAATTTATTCCCATTTCTGTAACACACAGAGACCTCAAATACTTTACTGAAAAAACCCAACAACCTTACAAATTTCAGGTTTCTTTCCAGGTTTTCCAGACAGATGGATATGGACTGTTGCCCTTTGCCTCAGGAAGTAGATGTAGTTAAAAAAAAGAAAAATGGGGGTTCCTCAGATGCCTATCTGAGAGCTGGAAACAAGAAGGCCTCCCAACCCAAAGGGGAGAGCAGGCCAGCTATTCCCAGCTCCACGAGCTGAGAACTGATTTGGAAAGTGTTCTGCCCTCTGTAGAGGCTTCCTAGGCTTTCATCTTCAGAGACCTGAGTTAAATTGCAGCTTAGCTCATAAGAAAATGAATGTGGTGGTTTCAAAGTCCCCAGCAGATGTTTGGGAAATCACAAAACTACTGAATGACTAGAGATTCGAAGTTACAGTGGAGCTTCTATGATTAATTCAAACAGAATCAGAGGGCTGGATTCATAAGCATGAAAACTTCCTCAACTAATATACTGAAACAAAGGATTTTTTTTTAGTGTCTCAGCAGAATTTTCCTTGCAAGAGCAAAACTCCCCATCTGAGATTCCTTACGTGAGGCAATTCTCTCCACAAGTGGAAATCCTCATGTGTCTTTTTTGGCAAATAATCTCTAAATGACAAGCAAAATAAGACATCCTAAATGACAGGGGATCTGCTTTTTAAAGGCTACACTGTCTATTATAAATTCATCAAAACCAGAGCAATTTTTATTTACTAGTCATATGTTGATTATGAAAATACAAGAAAGTAGGTTGTAGAAAGAGTCTAATCTTTGGAAACTGAGATATGAATTTGAGTTTCAGCTTCATGATTTTAAAATGGCCTCAATTCCTTAAAAAAATAAAGTCTTTGCAGCTGTGGCTGTACAGGTAAAGAAGAGGTATGAATTTTTCTTTATGTATTTGACTTGATGGTCATAGAATGACTATATACTCACAAAAAAACAAGTACTATATACTCAAAAGAAGACAAAAATATGAGAAAAGTAAATTGAATTATTCCACTCAAAATCTGTTACATCATTGCCACATACTTCACTCTAGATTTGAGCCTGAATTCCTTCTTACACCAAACCTAGAAACTGAGATTTAAAAAAATGTAAAATTTTTACATATAATGGCCAATACCTATTTGTTCTGGGAAAACTTTCTTCATTGTCATGTAGATGTGGAACACATCTTCTTGGATTATTGTCCCTAGATGACCTAAAGGATTATACTCCTCTAAAGAGAGAGGCCTGTTTATTTTGTTCTATGTTGTAAAGTGAGTAATTTTCTTCATAGAGCCACAGTACATTGAAGTAATATTTTAACATCCTTCATGTTTAATTTATTTATTTAACGGAAATACAAAGGATAATCAGTAATGCACATTTATGAAAAAATTTCTTCCCTTTTTTTTATGACCATGCTGAATGAGAGTTGTGGATTCAAACTTCCTTTTTTTCATATCCCTGTTTGATATTACAGGTTGTTTAATTTAGTCTTCTGCTGAGCAAAAGCAACTCTTGGAAAATAACTTTTTCAGATTTGTCCCTTGTCTAAGCATAAATCTGATTTTATCTGTGATGACAAACTGTGCCTTTGGAAATATGTGATATTAATCAGCTTGCCATATGAATGGATCTTCTGCAAATTCTTTACTCTGAAATGGTGCAAAAAAAAAAAAAGAAATGGTCATCTTCCATTTCAAGTGTGCCAGAGGCTTTGTTTTTGTTTGCATTCCACATCTATCTCTAACCAGGAGACCTGTGTTTAGAGGCAGTCTCAGAGCAGGTTAAACAAAGGTCAGTGCAAAAATATGCCAGCTTACTCTGGCTACGTAGGAATTTTGTGAATGAAGGATAAATTAGGCCAGGGTAGCTAAACCACTTTGGGTCAAGCAGATAAGACTATCTGCCCCAATCTTGACTGAAAGTAAACCTTTTTTGGAGGACTGAAGTACTCATTTTACTTACTAAAATACTGTTTTAAAGTTTTTTGTCCTACTGTGCTTTGAAGCAGGTTGTTGAGAAGCTAACCAGCAAGACAACTAGCGGTCCTCTAGTGACGTTTACAATCTAATCCCAAAACAAAAAAAAACTCCCAGAATTTAATGGGAATTTTTTTTTTATAGGAATCCCATTATTTTAGCTCATTTTTTTTACACTTTATGTCAGTCCTTTCTTTAAACCTAAATAATGAAAATACTTTGTAATTGAACAATATTTAATTATTTACTGTTTTTACTTTGTTTTTCCTGCTGACATTAAGCCTTTGTTGCATATTGAGCAAAATATTCCACTTCATGTGTTTCTTTAGGGTGGAAAACCAAAAACTATCAAATAATCTCTGAAGTTCAAAGGATTGCCCATCCTTTCAGGATGTTGAAACCAGAGCACTTGTAAACAACAGTTTGATACTTAAAACTGTCAGCCAGGATCCAGGGTCTTTAGCCTAGTGTTTAACATGCTCATAAGAGGATCAGTGCCTTTGGCATCCTTGCTGCTCTGGTTGCTCTTTAGCTGTTTATGTTAGGCAGAAAAAGGAGGAATTCAAGAGCATTTTGTTCCCATAATGATAAATGTCTCAAAGATAGAAGGTTCCATAAACTGACATTTTGAGTGACAAGTTACAGTCTCTGATATCAGGCACAAAATATTACCTGCTGCACTAGTTAACCAGTGGTTAATAGTGAACTGAGCTCCATTTACTAGTCTAAGAACGAAGTCTTGCAAGAATATCAGTCTGACAAAAATCAGAACATTTGGATATGAGACAAAACAAGAGGTGGAGCAAATCAGAACTGGCCACCTTAGCAGGCAGTGGCAAGCTCTGCTTTTAGTTTATATACAATCTGTGTGACCTCTTACCATGACTCCAATTTACAGAAGGTACAAAATGATTGTAGGTGCAATAACATATTCCAGAGTGTGCCTGATCTGTACATAAAATGTACACATGAGTGCTGCAGTTCCATATTTGTATAGGACCAATTATATATTTAATTAGTAATTTTTGAAATCAATTTAATATATCTTTAGGGAAATAGTATTTGACTACTAGGCAACGGCTTACTAGGCATGCAACTTAGGACATCCTTGAATGAATGTTCTGTATCACCATATGCCATGCAGCATGTTTTGTCAGTTTCTATTTCTGAAATTTCTCTTTTCAGATGCTATATAAAGTTAAGACTGACTAAAGCTTACCTGAGATTTCCACTGAATGAAATCAACTTTTATGAGAGTGGAATTAAATGTAGAATGAAAGTAATTAGAAATCAAAATAGATCATGACACATATTTCATCAAAATAATGCTAGTAGAGAAAGAGTTTCTTGTACCTTCTCTCATTAGAAACTGAGAAAAAACAAATGCTGTAAACCCCATCATAGGGTTTTATGCATGTCATCAGGTTTACTGATTAGTACCTTACTGCGAATGAGAACTCCCAGTTTCCTTCAACTCATCTTTTCCTGTCTATTTCAGAAATTGAAAAATATCATTTATTTTAGCACTTAAATATAGCAAATAAATGAGCTGCTGAACAAGAATCTTCACAAAAATGGAAGATAGTGGGGCAGAGGAAAAAGCAAATTTCAGTGGAGTTCCTTTCCAAGTTATCCGCCAAGTTACACATATTCCACAGTGAGGGTAAGCACTTATTTAACCTGTTGGTTCTTTCCTAAAAAAAAAAAAAAAAAAAGAAAAAAAAGAAAAAAAAATTCCCCAGTTTGGATTCCTTGTTCCAAACACTTTGTATGATTCTGAAGGCCATCTGCTGTGGTTCAGACACCAGGATTTATATACAGGCTTTCCAACTAAATTTTCCTATTGAGAACTTCTCCGTTTACTTGGGTTTTGACAAAAATAATCCCAAATCTCAAGGAGTGAGTACCGTGAAAATTTGTGAAAACAGAGTACTCACTGTTTTTTATTGTCAAAGACAAAGCCTCTTTATTGTTAGAGTGTCCTTTGGGAATTGTACTGACAGCTGAGTTTTGATTTTGCTGTCTCTCAAGTAACAGAAATGCCATAGGTATCTTATACAAAAATTGATGGAGACATTTTGTTGCAAAATTGGAAGGAACTATCTTGTAGCTGAAGTCTTACCAGAAACACAAAAATCCATTATTATATAATTTTCCAGTTTGGCTCATTTCTTTTTTATCAGCCATATATAAAAATGGCAAGAGCAGGATTTTTTAGGTTCTGCCATTTTCTCTTCATTGGTTTTGCACTACCGTTTTACGCTGATTTAAAATGTATCTGGTATGTATGAGTGTTGAGTACCTATGCCAGTGAAATAAAGGTTCTTTCAATATATTACTTTTTATGCAGGTGATTATGTAACATGACTATAAAAAACACCATTTGACACACAAAAAACCAATTTTTGACTGGCAACTTTACACTGAGATTTAGCCTGCAACAGATCTTCAGAAATGAGCTAGAAACTGAGCATTTCCATTACACACAAAGAGCAAAGGATGCAGTAGATTGAGGGTTACACAATTAGAGGAAAATATCTCTTCTTCTTTATACAACCAAAAATTATTTTACAGTGTTGTCCACAATTCGCTTCCTATGACGTTTGGTGAATTCAAAACCAAACAAAGCAAGCAGAAGGACTGAGATACAGATGTTATAAAACCGTCTGCAAGCAAAACCTATTTCCTTTCTCCTCCCCCCTAGATAATTGCTCTAATTTCTCCTCCAGCTGAGTTCAGATTATGTTTCTGTCTAACAGATGAGAAGCTTCATGGTATTGACTATATAACAGACATTTAATCATGTATTTCCTAGAAGAGATGAGAAAAACAATCCAAAAACAAACTCAATCCAAACTCAAATTGCTTAGAAAAAAAGTAACTGGCACAAGAGTCTCATCTCATGCTGAAATTTGTGCCTTATGTCAATGAATGCCATGATCTAAAAGACTTCTACAGAAACCTCACACAGTCATGGAATGGAAATGATGACAAAGAAGCAAATTTTCTGTGACACAGCACTTTGTCAGCCAGAGAAACCTGTAACACTAAAACCAAGGGGGGAACCTAAACACTTGCAGCATTATATCCTTCTCTGATTCAGCCAAGAAGTGGCTGAATCCTGAGCTGCGTACAGCTGGAAGAGGCACAGCCAGTAGAGCAGGATGCAGCCCCATCACCTCACACGTGGCAGGCGTGCAGGGGAGGGTGGCAGTGCTGCGGTGCTCACAGGCAGGGAAAAAAAAAGAAAGGTCACACTGGGGCACATCCAGCACCCAGCAGGACAGAGAGAAACCTGGCAGTGGGTTGGGGTGGCCACTGGGGTGCTGTCACCCAGGCATTCACCATATCCTGGGGCTGTCAATCCTGATTTCACCCCAGTGCTTTTGGAAGACTTGTACAACACCCTGCAGAAAATTTAAAGATAAAATTATTCAAAACAGTTTTTAATGTCCTTAAAAATTTTTCTGCAGATACTATCAGATGTATGAATACTGCGAACTAGGACTACAAAGAAATATACATCCAAGTAGTAGACATTTCTATTCCATCTTCTCAGTTTGTGGAGAAGGCTCTATTTTATCCCATGAATCAGTTTATCATTTTATGCAGCCAACCCTGCAATCTCAGGGGAGACAGCCACAGCTGCCTTCCCTGCTCAGAGTGAGGAGCAGAGCTGCCTCACCAGGGCCAACCCAGCGAGGTGCCCGGGGTGAGGGGGTGCTCTCCAGAAAGCAGCCAGGCCAAAAGCATGAGGTTGTAGACCTGCCATGGTCTCTAAAGAAGGAAAACAAAGCTTTCCTGATTAATAGCCTTCAGGGTTTCTGCAAAACCAAGTAATGACAGACAGGATTACAGAGGAAGGGAGAGTGGAAAGACAGAAAAATGAGTGTAGAATGAGAAACATGTTAGAGATGTGTCTGAAAGATGAGTAGAACCAGTGTGTCAGTGTACTCCTAAAGGAACAGAAAGATTTGGGACAGAAAACAGTGTTAGAGTCTCAAGCAATCACATTTCAGGGTGTGGTTCCCTTTGAGAGCAATTTAAAAGTAGTTACTGTAAGTTATCAGCACAGACTATACATCCATGTTAGGCTTGAAAGCAGACATCCACATACTAAAATAATTACTATTATTATAAAATGCTTAATATTATATCTTACTTAAAGTAGTAAAGAATACAGGTCTGGCTTGATTTATTCACAAAGGCTTTCCTGCTGTTATGACCAGAACCACCCACAGGAATGCAAGACTGGAAGCAAACTTCTTGAGTGTCCCACGATCAGGTTCTCCATCAGAATAAATCTTGTCATAAATTGATAAACTCCATCTAAAAATAAGCAAGATGTATGTCTCCATTGCTGTGGTGAAAGGCCAAACCAGATGTCCCCTTCCCAGTGGCTGGAAGGCCTCCAGTATCCAGATAATCAACATCACTGATCAGTCCTTGCTTGCTCATGGGAGAAAAAAGTGAAAATAACTATTTCAGAAAGCATTAGTTTTAAAACAGAGAGATTGGGATTTGGCCTTTGCTATGGATGAAATTACAGTTGGGAAGGATGCAAGGGTGGATCACTAACCTGCTGTAAAGCTGGTTCCTGAGAAGCCACTGACAACTCACTTGGTTGATGAGAAACAGTGGCTTTGTGACAACATTTGGTTTGGCTGGCGAGGATTCATTTATTCAAAACACATAGAGACTGTTTGTTGTTCATTTTTGGAAACATCAGTTTCTGCTCCATATCAAAAGCCAAAAAAGACATTCCTTTTTCATATTTCATGTCATATTGAATTTTTCGGCTTATGGCATGATAAAGGCTTAAAAAAAATGTTACTGTTTATAGCTACAAATAAATATTAATTAGCATGACTTTTAAAAGTTTATATGTCTCAGAATAAAATCTTGGTAACTTTAATACAAGGAATAATAATTATTTCCTCTCCTTCCTTGTTTTTCAAAGTTCAAACCATATGTGAAACCGAAAGCTTATTTACTTTTTTTTTTTTAAACTGGTTTTAAAGCCCCCACAATCAAAATCAAAATTAAAATTATTTCAAATTAGGTAAGGAAAATCAAAGCAGGTAACAGAAGTCTTTAAATTTACTACCTATGTTTTTATATGTCTAAAAATGATGTACAATGTATTTTACATTATTATCTGTAATATATCTAAAAACGAAAAAGAAAGCACTCGCTGAAAAATTAACTTTCTGTTCAGTTTCAAGATTTGAGCGAGTTCATATGTCAAAACTAATACAGTCATTGGAAACTTTTCCTAATATTTTTTAATATTAAATTTGCATCATTAATGTTTTAGCCAATATATTGTTTTTTCTTTTGGGTTCCTGGCTTGGGATGAATTTCTCTCATGGACAAGCAAGAAGAAAAAGTTTACTGACTTTTGAAAAATCTATCTAAGCCACAGCTTCTCCAGTGCTGGAGATACGCACATCATATCTGAAGTTTTCACAGAGCTCTGAGAAACAGAGATAACTTTAAAGTTTACTTCCACATCCCACTTGCCCAATTTCCAGCACGGCTGAGGTCCAAGGTTTTGACTGAAGCTCATTTCTTAATATTTAGCTAATTTAAATGCTAATTAGAGTAATTTGATGAATAAAACACGGTAGGAATTCATTAACAATTATGCTGCGATTGCTTCACGTCTACAGAGAAATTTTCTAAAACAGGACTCCAGGGACAGTAGCGCATCTGTTACGCTTTGAACAAGTTGGATTCTTTGTAATACCAAAGTTAGAGCTGGTAATATATTGCAGAATGGCAGAGAGGATGGAGGAACAATTTTAAATTTTTCAGACCTAGCACATCTTGGACATAGGCCACCAATGAAGACGAGGCCTTATGCTGTCCTGAGCCCATCTGCTTCATGAGCTTTGCTCTGAGTCTCAGATGCAGAGGAAAAAATGTGCCTTATCTCTGTCTCTCATTACCTACTAATGTTGTTCCAGTTGTTCTGCCTGGTGTTATTGGTGCCTATATAAAGAAATTAAACCTCATGTCTGATACTGTGGATAGACTTTTAAGGTTTTATTGAGCTTTGTGAAGTTAGTGAGGCTCCAGAGAAGTGGAGCAGATACAAATACAGATAAGATTATCTCTTTGGAAGAATAGGGGGTTGTTTGGCTTTGCTTGGTTGGGTTGGGTTTTTTTCTTTTTTTTCTTTTTTTCGCTTTGCTTTGCCTTATTTAGGGGCACTTTTTTCACATTTTCCCAGGGGAGAAAGCATAGGTTCAGACCCCACCCTGCTAAAGAATTTTTGTGATACTCAGAGTAGAATATGTAAGTGAAGCAATTAAAAGGCCCGTAAGCACCTATCTTCTTTGGAAGACAAGTGTATTTCTTGTATGACATTTGAGTACTGATACATGTTTAAATAGTTAATTCTGATTTTAAAAAGCCAAAACAAAAACAAAATCGGTGCTAAACAGAAACCTAAATGAGGTTGGGGATCTGGGTGTTCCTATTTCTTTGCCTTCATTTTCCATCTCTAAATATTTCTTTATCTCACAAAGGACCCAGAAAGCCAAATGTTACAGATAGGAAGTGATGTGTTCAAGTATAGCAGTGGTGGGGGCTATACTAACACACCATAATTAAAACAGGACAGAAAGGAATGTAAAGGAGGTTATCTGTATTGAGAATACCACTTATCAGTGGTAAAAAAAAAAAAAGCTTTAAGTCAGTTTACCATTATTTAAATTCATTTCTTCACTTGTTTGTTTGTTTTTGTTTGGTTTTTTTGTGGTTTTGTTTGTTTGGGGTTTTTTTTGTTGTTTAAATGTTTGCTCCTGCACGCTAGAAGTGAATGTAATTAAGTTTATAAGTATTTCAAATGAAGGTCAGTACTCACTTCTACATGTTGACAGGTCTGAATGAGTTTTGCCAGAAGAGTTTCCAGTTCAGTGTTCCTCTTAATAAGGTTGGTGAGGTTACTCTCCAAATTTTGCTGTTAAAATGAAAGAAAAAAAATTAGCATTTCAAAGAATTATTATTTAGGTGAATATTTGAAAAATCTACTTACACCGGTATGAACAGGAGACTTACATATTGATATGTTCCATTACATGTTTGATTAGATTAGATGTTTTGTCTATGAAAGACAAGAGAGCAAAAATTTCAAGATAAGAATGAATTCTGGAAAATAGGTTTTCTAAGCACCAAATAATAATTAGATTAAGCAATTAGTTTTATTCAGAAGGGGAAAAAAAAGAGTAAGGAGAAGACCAAAAAAGGTAAGAACATTTCCACCAAAAAACTCGCTTATTTCAACTGAGAACATTTTTGACTCTTTATTTCCTGCTTTCAGTCTAACATCTGAATTTAAAAGCCTGCTGCTTACTGAGGTCTCTGAGCTGGTCAGCACTTTCTTCCTAGGATTTGCAGTGCTGGGGTGGGGGGGAGCTTGATTGATTTGATTTAATTCAATTCCCTAGTTCAGCAGAGTTATATTTTTAAATAAATAATTCTAAAAAACCCCTGTTCTTTCTATGTGTATGAATGAAACATCTACTCACAATCTCTACCTTCACTAACTGTTTTTAAGAGAGAATTTGTGGCATGCTTCTGTGTTTAGCAGCTGATTGTGGCTGCCATGAATATCTGCAGCTGTGCTAGAGCAAAGTCCTTTCCATCTCACAGACCTGAGGCTGCATCCTGGCTCTCTTCTATTGCACGGGAGATTGAGATCTAGCAACAAATGTTTCAGCCTCCCTTCTCCTCCCTGCATCCACAGGAAGGAAACCCAAGCATATGAGGAGCAGGTCTGTGACGGCTCTGACCCACCCCCTGGAGTTACCAAACAAGAATACCTGAAGTGGGTCCTGTGCTTTTCCCCTGACAAGGGCTGCAAGTGTCTCTGCACAACTTTCATTAATTTCAACCCTCCTCATGTTTTATTAATGACCTTCTTCACACTACTGCTTTCCCTCTGGTGTATCTGTTCTATCATTCCAGTCCCTGCAGCTACCATTAACTCACCTGACTTGTATAATCCTCCCCCAACCCCCACCTCCATACATGCATTTAGAGTGTGTGTGTGTGTTTCCTAGTGCTGTTATTCCCTGCCTATTTCACGCTGGTTTAAAACACTTTGTTCCTTTCCCTCCCTTTCTGCAGCCATGCAGTTCCCTTTCCATTCTTGCATACGGCTACAAACAGAAGAAGATGGCAGTATTTCATTGCTGAATGATACACACTTTGGCATGTACCAGGGCTGATGCTGTAAGCACTGGAGAGGCAGTCAGGTTAGTTCCACCAAGGAAAGCACAACATTTTGATGGCTTTACGTATATGACCCTTCCAAGGAGTGTGATGGGTGCTTGAAGTACATAATTTTGGCATTTTCTTCCCAGCAGAGCCATGCATACTGTGTATGACAAGCTCTGGCTGTAAAAACACCTTCTACACCACATTTATTTTATAGCCCATTAAAACAAAGTGTAACAAGAACGGGCATTTTTACCCAACTGTTTGTGCTGGATCCTACATTTCCATAAGCTGTACCGTGAATGATCTTAATTGCAAAGGCATGTTTGCTGTGCTGTCAGATGTCCCTTTGCAGGGCTGAGACTCACATGCAAAGTCAAAATATCATATATAGTTACAATATCAGATAACTTTTGTCTTCAAAAAAGTCTTCCTTAAGATGATCCAAATGTGCGAATACCCTTGAAATTTTATTTATATAACTTGTTAATCTTATATATTAATTTTTTGCATATTGTAATATTTTACACTAAAATGTTTCAGTGAAAAAATGTGTACTCTTGATTGTGGTTATCTAATTTAAAATGTATTATTTGACATAGAAAATACTAACATTTAGTACCTATACATATTATGAAGAAAAAATATATTCAAAATTTTTGTGGAACACTGCAGTGATTTTAAATAACTGAAAGCTATTTCTCTTCAACTAAAGTCATTAATACATGAAGAGTCAGTATTTTTCTCTGAAACAGAAATGTATTGATCCATAGATTATATATAGATTATGATATTCAGGATATCTCCAAAATCTGGATATAATAATCTATATTCCTGTATATATATATCTATTGGATGAAGAAAAAACATCTTAGAATAAGTTTCCTGTCCAGTGACTATAAGTACAAACCCATACATATTATTATGGCTTCACACAGGTCTCTTGATATCATCTGCATTTCCTGACCGTGAAAATGGAAGAAAGCTACGAAACAAGTGAGTTGCCTTAGAAAAACTGGAGTTAAACCATTCCCATGCTCTATCTCCTTGAACTGTGTAGTTTTCAATATGGGAAGCCTGGAATTTTGTTTCCATGCAGTTTGGCATGCAAGAGATTGGGTTTTTTAAGTCAAGCACGATCAGAATTCTGTTAAATTTTTGTTGAAGAACATCAGTTTATATTAATGCTTTACAAGATGACAAGAACCTGGTGGCTGCTTTCTGAAATAAATGTCAATCTTTCCAGTTTCACTGGGGCAGTACTTAACGGCAGCTCTTAAAAGTGGCCTGATTTGAAAGTTTTAAAGGTCATAAAACTTGATCAATTCCTGCAGTATGTTTACCCAGATTTTCTCCTGGCAGTATCTTCCTCTAGTACATTCCCCTATTATTTTCTCAGACAGACCATGGTGCCACTTTATCTACCACATGATAGTAGGTACCAGAAGTAGAGTCTGAGCTCTGCCCTCTTTCTTTACTCTGTATAGGGGGACACAGAAAAGGCCTGAACAATTGCACTTCAGAAACAGATGTTTGCCCAGAGACTTAAAGTGTTGCAACCTCATTTCTCATCCACACCAGGAACTTCCCCAGCTGTGTAAGACTGCAGTGCCAGATTTGGAGGTCCATCCAAGTTGGAAAATTAATCCCGTTTTTGTAGAGTAGAATTCCTGGGAGAGTGAATTGTAGCCAGGTTTCAAGCCTGAAGAAAGTGCGCTCTCACATTATGATGAGTACATGTGAGAATGAGTAGCAGAGTAACCTGATTCCAAGTATCTTCCTTCCCACTTAATCTTCTGTTGCTGTTCCGTTGGGCAAACCAAATTACAATTGTGTTTTTGGTAACGTTCAAGGGAAATAATAATTTCTTAAACATTCACATCAGCCCTTTCTTATCTTTTTTTTTTCGTCAGTTGCTAATTTTCATTGTTATCTGTCTATTAAAAACTGATCTTAGAAAGTCTGGGGTTGTTTTTTCTAAAGAAGCACAATAGTTGCTCTGCATTTGCTCTGCGGACAGGCTTCATGTATGCTAACTCAGTAGATGCAAACTGCTCTCAAAAAGCAAATGCAAGGCTGAATGCTTCCTGACTTACCAATGTAGATCCAGCCCAAGACCATGATATTCCATGCATACTTCGAAACTGTTTTTACAACATCTAGCATAAAGTGAAAAGAATGCTTACTGTCCATTTAGCATGGTCTGACAATTATACAACATAAATATTCCTATAATCTTGGGATAAATCCAAGTAGATGAAATCACAGACATGTAATTGAAAAGGACAGTTAAGGATGATGTTTCATTTTGACTCCGCATGCCTATAAAATGATATGATCCAGGGACTGGAGTCTAAGTTGGAAAAATTAATGCTAAAAACTAGAGGAAGGCAACTCAGGACTGATCACATTTTTTAAGCTGCTGTCTAGCTCATGACCGTGTTGCTGCTGAAGTCACGATCATGTTGCAGCGACAATTGTGTGAGGCTTGTGCCCTGATTGAAGTGGGAGGTCAGACTAGATGATCATAATGGTCTCTACTGGCCTTTAAATCTATCAGTCTATGAAAACCAAATGTGAACCCATGCCCTTTGCCAAATTAACAGTCTCACGCAAAGCATTGCTTGTCTAAAATAGGAAGGTAGCACAAACAGATAGTCCTGAGCTACTATATGGGTTGGAAATGCTGTCAAAACAAATTAATGTAAGCTTCTAAAGAAGAGAAATGCTGAGTTGTGTGCTCCTGCCTTACGTCACAGCAGACAAAACAATAGCATCCCTGAGACCACCTTCTCAGAGACATTTTCCACAAAAAAAATCTGTTCGGAAAGCCACAAAATAAAATATATAGCTATCAGGTACAATGTAATTTTAAATTCCATTTGAAGTAAAGCAACTGTATTTTTCTTATTAAAAATATTATTTTTCCTCCCATTGGCAAATATAAGTACTCACTTGACTTTTCCACTCACTGCCTACTGGAAAGCTTTGAGAACTGGTCCATTGAAACTGCAGCACGCGCTAAGATACGCACCATGGGATAGTATGTGTAACAACAGTCCTGGTCACCATTTATATCAAATCCATGATCAAAGCCTTTCAGCAGCAAAAATTGACTGCAGTTTGCATTTCCCTTGATCCTGGTGTAGAACCGATGAGAATAAAGCATATTTTGAGATTATCTCCTGGTTTAAAGAAGAAAACAACTTTGCATAGTGGAAATTAAGTTTAGCGATTATATAGATTTCTTGAGAACCACTGCCACCGTCCCACCACCTCTTTACAAACAGTCAAAATGAAACAGTTTATACATTTTCAGATTGGGTTGGGTAAAGTGTGTAACTTAAAGCCACACAGTTACACTGCTGTAAAACACAGATGAGGAATAAAACACCACAAAGCAGAAGTGTGATCACATTCTAAGTTACTCAAGCCAGCAGGGAAACCAGAGTGGTGTTGACATGGCAGATCAATCTTTAGTACTTGCAGGCTGGCTAGAGATCATAAATATACTCCCTGTCACTAACACAGTCCATGCAAACACATCTTCACTGAAATGTTTTCCTCCTAATTCAAAGGTATTATGCTTGCATGTGCTCCAGTTATATTTTCACCTCGTCATAGTGACATACCCCATGAACTAGTCCTGTTGCCTCCAGGACTTGTGTCTAACCTATTAAAAAAGTTGCCAATCAAATCCAGAATAACTGCCAGAATATCAAGCATGGTTTTGAGCCAGGTTTGGAGTATATGTGAGCTTAATGCTTCCTTTGGTGTTCTTTATTTAAATGGACATGCCAGGTGCACATGGAAAAACTTAAGGTAATTTTTATTCTATGTACTTGTCCTGAAACAGATGACTACCCTTCTGTAATATTCACGTGATCAACCCTGTAATTCTCCAGCCAAGGAATGGTAACATTTTAATAGGAATGATTGACCTCAAGTCTCAAATGTGCAGAGTTTGACAACTGCACTTCAGACTCCTATGTGTAAAGAAATAACAGCTATGATGTTGATAGACTCCTGGGGATGAAGATTTTTACCTCAAGTGATCATAGTATATCACAAGGAAAGACCCATGAGATACTGCACTGTTAATTAATTGTCCAGGACTATTTTTATTAGAAGTGCAATGAAAATATCTGCATAGGAAGCCATTATGACTCCAGTGACGTTAATTAAGTTGAGTCTATTTCCATACTTCATAGGAATGTCACTTATTTTTTTATTAATCTCTATTTAACATGGGACATTGCGGAAACTAAAGGAAATCCAAGCACTTCAAATTCTTGACCACATAAAATCTTTATTAACTGAGAAAGCAATATTCTAGGGAGAACCTCCAATTACACTCTTGTGTCTCTGCAAAGCCATGCCCTCAAATATAAAAGGGGTTCTTGCCATTTGTAAGTACGGTTCTGCCCTTTTATTTAACTATAGTAATCTGTCTCATGAGCTGCTCTTCAGTCTTCCTTTACTGCTTCTTCTCCCTTGGAGAAAGAGAAATTTCATACCTGGGGCCTCTGAGGAAAAAGAACAGGACAAGAGCTATATATCTGTAGCACACTATGGCAAAAGTTTTCCAATAATATGTACTATTCGGTTTGGAAAAGAAACAATATATATACTTAAAAACTATTTGTCCATAGCAGGGACTATGTTTACCAAAAACACAGGTCAATGAAATTTTCACTGCATACTTATTTTCATAGTTATTTTGTTATTATAATGGAAGGATATACAAAACCAAAGTGAAAATAGCATTTTCTCTTAAACGGAGGCAGTCAAACTTGTTATAAGAGTTTTGTTCCAGTTTAGACAATGACAAAACTGACTATATAGGACAAGTTGGTTTTTTTTTTCAAGTAAGCTTTTAGAAGCTATCCAAATGTTAACTTGGCTGGGATCTGGGGGATTCTTTCAGTCCTATTTTTAATGAGTCATTAATCAAAGAAGGACCAGAATAATAATCAGGAATCAAGGATCAAGAAGGAATAGATTTAGCACTTGACCAAATTAAAAACTAAAATGCGGTTTGGACTGATATGTGAGTTAATAAAAGTTAGCAAAAGTGTAAAAATATATTTGAGGCCACAATATATTTGATGGTTTTTTTCCTGCCTTAATGCAGGAGTCACACTGGAAGCTGAAGTGTTAAAAGAGCACAACAAATACCAGACACCCTGAATTTAAAGCATGTCGTTAAAGACTTACTGTGGCGAGCTAGAGGGCTTATAAAGTCATTCTTTTCCCCATGGGCTAATCCAGTGCAATGAAGGGAGTTAAGGTCCACTTGAACTATTGCACAGCTGTCCTGCACACCCTAGCTAAATGTACCTCCACCCTCCCAGGACATGGAATGTACTTAAAACCAGGAGTTCAACACGAGCTCCTGCCCATGAGATGCATAATGTAATCCTGCTCAAGCAAGATCTGGGAAATATTCACTCCAAAACCTGATATTCTAAGCTTTTCTCATAACTAATGACAGACATCTACACAAAAACAAAGCAAAAATATTATCTAAAGAAACACAATTTATGCAGTGTTATTAAAGTCCTGGTTTCTACAGCTGTCTGCCTAAACGTTTCTGAAAGTTGTATTTATTTAAGAGGTTTTATTGTGGAAAAAAAATCTGGGTTTAATCAGTCAATACACATTACTGCATTTTGCGGTTGAAAAATTCCATCTTATTTAAGTGGGTATGAGTAAAAACAATTCAGTATTATGCAAAGCTGTCAGGTTAGAAAGGACAGCTAGATAGGTAAGAAATGGAGAAGGTCAAGGTGGTGATTTGGTCTGCATTAGGAAGCAGTGGTGGAGCTGCCACAAGCCTAATTCAGCTCTTTCTGCTGGCCTGTAATGAAGCTGACACTTGTGGCAGCTGCCCCCATCTATATTTATGTTTCTCGGTATAGCAAACAGCACATTGGAGGATATCTATTGATATCCGGAGGATATTAATTGTCCATCCAGAGAATGAAGCTGTGAGTCCATCTCCTGGCATGGCTAGAAGGTCTGGCACACCCAGGACTCACACTGGCTTTGTCTGCCGGTAGTGCAGCATGTAGCAGTTGGGCTAACACAGAACACCAGCAGCTCTTACTCAAGAAATGGGAGTGACTTTCTGGGCAGTTCTGCTATAGGGAGGAAACAGGTGCATCTGTGAACGCAACATATTCCCAGCTGTTGCCCTAATGGCACATTGGGAGCCATTCAGGCACCACTGGTAAGCCCAAGGGAAGCCAGAGAACTGCACCTCTTTTGGAAAATGCTGATCCCACTGTCCAATGTCATGGTGCACAAGGCAAGTGTCACCAAACCAGCTAAGCAGAACCCCAATTCTGACACAGGGTGAATTACACTAAACCAAGCACCACTTACAATCGTGTTTTATGGGGATTTGTTTTTTATGTTTGTGAACCATCTGAAATGTTGCCAGGAAGTACACCATGAGCTAATTATGACACCCTGGAGCACTCTGCTTTTTTGTCACTGAAGTCTTCGATGGCTCTGCCTTTTCCTTGCAGTGAATATACCACGTATCATACCTTGCAGCCTACATACCATTAAAAACCTGGCATCTGTCCAATTTGGTGTTCATTCTGTCACATGTTCACTGCCTTGCTGCCCACGGTTAGAGCTTGCTCCAGACAGAAGTGTAAATCTTGCTGTGTTTTCTTCTCCTCATTTGCTCCATTTCCTATTAAGCAAACTAAAACCATCTACTAGATTGAGTAAATGCCCTGAAAGAAGTTTGGTGTGGGGAACTTGAGTTCCCCACAGTTTTCATGTTTAGATATAAGTTTAACTTTTTTGAATAGAAGGCTTAAACATTCATCTAAAATACTTGTCAACCTGACCTGATGATATAATTTTTCAGTATTTTTCTATGCAAAGCTTTTGACCAAGCACCAGATCTCACATTTAGGAGTTACTAAAACAATCATCTTTGGCTCAGATTTGAGGTACAGAGCTGTTATTATACTTAAATCTTTGACTTCATAAGTTGCTATGGATAAAACCAAATAACAACATTAAATAATCTTAGTATAATTACCTTCTTTGGTTCTTATTAAGAGAATGTGATGGTGGTGAGCTGAGCTTAAACTAAATAGTGAGTATAAATTGCAAGGTACAGATCATGACTTGGAAACAGGTTTTGTTTCATATTTCTATCATAGTAGGGTGAAGTTTCTGTTCTGACCTGCCTAGTCCTTACTGCCAATACTTCATCAGAGATCAATTCAAGATTTCAAATTTGCTAACCACGACCACTACCACCAAAATAACCAACCCACCCCAAACCTAAAAAAGACAAAACCAAAACCAAACCAGCAACAAATCCCCCACAAGATTTAGCTGGAAACTTGAAGTTCTGAGTATACTGTAAATACTGATGGACTAGAAAAATAACCATGACAAATCCAGCATTAATTTTTCCCTTGCATTTTGCAACTGATAAATGAAAGAAAAGCATACCAATAAGATACTCAGCAGGCCAAAGTATCATCCTCTCTCATTTAATGTACAACACTAAAGGCTTTTCCTTCCCTTACCTCAGCAGTGCATCCAACTCAATTCCCAGATATCCTGATCTAACATGCTCATATTTTGCTCCCTTTTTTCTGGTCATGCTGTGACCTGTCCAGCTGCTGCTAAAACATACCCCTCACCTTCTGCTAGACTTTATGAACCTGAGTTGAACTCAGTTTCTGGCTCTTGCTTTGCTGGCAGTGTGTGGTGCCAAGAGTTTCTGGGAGGAAGGTCTGAAATTAATGTGGGTGCTCAAGAAAATGCTCAGGGGGTGAGGGATGCATGCTACAGACAGCCGAACAGCCGAAGAAATAACTCCTTCCCCTGCTAAGATACTATTGTTCACTCCCTTTTGGAGTGCATTTTCACAAAGAAATGAAATAATCAGTTCAGTGTGAATCCAACTCTGATTTGAGAGGCAAATAATTCGGGGAGACGTTATTTTTCAACACTCCTCAATAATGTATATGCAATGATTAAAAAACCAAACCAAACCAGCCAGGAGCAAACATTCCATGTGGAAGCCACAGCACACCTTACCTCAGCATTGCAGATGATCACAGATGTGTTTTACTTTACTAATGTGAATGAATCAATTTGTATCAAGTAACGAGTTGTTCATGCTAGTATGAACAATTGCATGAGGATACTTCAAAGCAATGAGTTTTAGCTCAAGAAAGCATGTTTGCAAGTATTTCTGTAGTTTATTTTCACTGTGCTCCTATAATCACTTGTGGCATGCCAGACCATAAATGTAACTCAAGGCAGTTCTATTTCGTCAATACTTGAGATCCCATGACTAAGCACCCAACATTATTTTCTATTTTTTATATCTGATTACACACAGTTGGAAAAGTAAATCCGGAATAAAACTTCTGTCAGTTATGAACCAGTGGATTGTGACAAAATGTTCCTGATATCACCACAGAACTCTAGTCCCACAAGACATTTAAAAAAATACATCAAAAAATGAATCTTCAGCTGTAGTTTGCAAGGTGATAGATCATATCATATGAAATCAAAGGTTGTTTTTCAGAAAAAAAGTGCTAGTAGAAGCCCAGATATGTGCACCTATAAGATTTCAAACTCAGAAACACGGGTCTGTTTCGATTTCTAAACCACTATTTTGTACTCTTCTGAGTTAGAACTTTGCTTTTTCAACGTTTCAGATTTTCACCTGAAAGGCAAAATACAAATGAAAGACCTACGTGTTCTCTAAGAGAACTGGAACAACAAATAACAGCTCTGCATCTTCTATAGTAAAAGACTTTGAACATTTTACTAATGAAATAGGATGAGATTCTTTGTTTATGACCTTAATATTAAGCGTACAAATTTGCACTAGTAAATTTAGTAAATCTGTCATCAGAAAAGAAAGGATTTAATCCTTAGAAAATGAAAACAATTTATAAGTACAAATATATACTAGATTTCAATAAATGCTTAATTAAGAACAAAATACTTATGAATAACAGAGAATAAAACACCTGAATCCACAGTCCCTTTTCTATAAGAACAGCAAGTGACAGGTATAGCCCAACCCTTCTTTAACACCTTCAAAAATTCAGATAAATCATTATAATTTTAAAGGGCTATTTTCCTGGCACCTCTTTTCCCTCCAAAATGTCAAATGCAAAAGTGATGGTCCTCTAGAGGTGTGAGTAATGAAGCAAATGCCAGATTCTGCACCTAGGACAGAGCAACCCAGGTTGTGTGTATAGACTGGGGAATGGGAGGCTGGAGAGCAGAGCTGTGAAAAGGGACCTGGGGGTCCTGGTCAATGGCAAGTTGGACACGAGTCAGCAGTGCCCTGGCATCCAGGAGGGCCAACCCTGTCCGGGGGTGCATCAGGCACAGCATCACCAGCTGGGCAAGGGAGGGGATTGTCCTGCTCTGCTCTGCACTGGGGCGGCCTCACCTCGAGTGCTGGGGGCAGTTTTGGGTGCCACAATATAAAAAAACCCATCAAGGTATTAGAGGGTGTCTAAAGGAGGACCATGAGGATGGCAAAGAGCCTTGAGGGGAAGCTGTATGAGGAGAAGCTGAAGTCACTTGGTCTGTTCAGCCTGGAGAAGAGGAGACTGAGGGGAGGCCTCATCATGGTCATCAGCATCCTCACGAGAGGAAGCACAGGGGAGAGTACCAATGTCTTCACTCTCATGACCAGTGACAGCACTCAAGGAAGCAGCATGAAGCCGGGTCAGGGGAAGTTTAGTTTGGATATCAGTAAAAGGTTTTCCACCCAGAGGGTGGCTGGGCCATGGAGCAGCTCCCCAGGGAAGTGGTCACAGCAACAAGTTTGACTGAGATCAAGAAGCATTTGGACAATGCTCTCAGGCACATGGTAGGATTCTGGGGTGTCCTGGGCAGGGCCAGTGCCAAACTCAATGCCATTTTGGGTCCCTTCCAACTCAACTTATTCTATGAGTTTACGACCTTTGAATGATTTACAAAGAATCTTAGAATGTTTCATCTTATCCATTCTAGCATATCTAAACTAAAGATGAAAAACTGAGCTAGTTTTACATGGCTTGCTGATCATCTTTACATCATGTGGGATAACAGTAGTAAAATGTAGAATCAGCCTGCCTGAACCCTCTCATATAGCTTTGCCTGCTTTTCTGTAACCATTGTAACCATAATATGACAGGCATTCAGGTAATGAAAAATAAATGACCTTACATTTTGGTGAAAAGACTAGCAATTTAGAGAGAAGTGCAAATCCAATTATTCCTGGAGAAAGAGAGAGGGAGATCTTAACATTTCATTTGACACATTTACATAATGTGACCAATTTATACAGACTTCCTCCAGACAAATTATTCATTTGATTTATGACAGCCTTTGAAGTTTTGCCTACTATCAAGGCTACCAAACTTTTTCTGCTGAAAACATGAGTCAATGCTGATTATATAAGTATGCTTTTCATGGCGCTTTGGGAAGATATAAAAACTGTAAAGCATATGAAAATCTCAACTTGAGGCCTTCAATTAACTCAGTTTGATTTTGATCTCAGACAAAGTTTTCTTTGGAGAAAAGATATGGACTTGATTTACCCAGTGCATTATTTCATGTTTGTATCTTCTACATCCATTGTTTCTGAGAGATGAGCCTATAGACTTTGTAAGAAATACCTTCTCTTTAGCCATACAAAATGTACACAAAAAGTATGCATTTATACAGGTGCTCATACATGCTCTGTAATGAGAAAATAATGAGTACTGCAATGTGCAAAGGGTGTAGAGAGTGAACAGAGTATTCTCTGGTGTTTCTGAGCGTGGTCAACAATGGCATTCTGAGGTCACACAATACTGATTGAGTGCTGAGCCTGATTTCGTATACAACAACTTTTTAATTTCCTCCTTTTTTCATTGACTGAAGCAAGAACTCTTCTCCTTGGATAAGTGAAGGCTCAAGGGGCCTCGTAACAGTATCCCTGTACTTAAAGGATACCTACAAACAGAAGGTCTCTTCACAAGCAACCACGTGGAGAAGACAAGGAGCAACTGGTACAAGTTGCAGTGGGAGATATTTCACTTCAATGTAATAAAGACGTCTTTTACAGTGGGAACAATTATTTACTAAAATCACCTCCCTGAGGGCAAGGAGGAGTCCTCACCACTGGACGTCTTCAAGATGCAATTGGACAGATAATCTACATAGTCATCTAAGCTCCCTTTTACATGAAAGGTTGAAACAGATCATCTTGCAAGGTCCCTCCCAAAGTGTGGTGCTCTACAACTGATGGTTTATTAACCGCTCTTATTAGTTAAAGTGCTGTATCTATGACTGATTCATTCTTTTAAGTACGGCTCTGAGCGTGTGTGCGTGGGCATGCATGTACATATGGCTGTGTTTAAGCAAATACTCCAGTGAAATCAACCTACAGGTTAGCTTGGCCTCTCCTTCTAGCTCATTGAGGTCCACAGCTGTATTTTCAGCTGATTTGTCCAGTTTGAAACCATGCAACTGTTCCCTGATTTTGAACACTACAGTGTCATTAACAGTCAGACTGAGTTATGTACAGGAGATGAGAACTGACATCTCTCTAATTCCTACTTGCCTGGTCCACTCTTTCCAAACATCTCCAGATGTTTGGAAAACAAAGCCTGGCAAGACGTGCCAACCCTCAGGATGTCAGGGTCTCCCATAGTGGGGGTGTTTGACTCCTTCGTCCCGTACACGAGCTGGTTTGCCCCGTGCATAAACACGCAAGTCTGTGAGATGGTCAAGAAAGTAATTGTGCAAATAGCTGAGGAGGGGCCAGGAGAACCATGCCCTTTATTGCCTCTGTAACTATGTCAAGAGAGGCTCTGTTCTAAATTGCCGCTACACTCTAAAAAACAAGTTGGTTTAGGTAAGCCTTTTGTTTTGTTGTAACTGTTCATGCAGGAGATGGGACATACATTTTGGAAATTACATATTCTAGATAATATTATTGAATATTGAAATGACAGTTCAATTAACTTCTATTTTTTCATTTGTTTCTGCCAGAGTGGTTGCTATTCAACACATAAAACTAGCTTTTACTCATGATTTTTGAAATTAATAAGGAACTTATTTTACTTCATCGTTCAATATCTCTGTTTTCTTTGTTTTCATAGTAATGCATTTGTTTCTGAAGTTAACAGTGATGCAAATCTTCCAAAGTCTTTGTTTCCATAGTAACTGCCTTACTTCAACTGAAAGAACCAAATCACATGACAGATACGAGGCCCTAAAATGCTTTAAATTACTCATTTAACTAATTTAAAAAACCTGATAAAACAAATTTTCTTAATAGAGATGAAAGAGTAATAATGCCTACTTTGTACTTTCCCTATATGAATTTCAATTACTTTTATAAGCGAAAAACATCCTGATCCTTATTTTATAGATTATTCAATTTCCCTAAGATCAAACGCCTTTAATCAAATATGCACTAAAGGCTATGCTAGTTTTCCTACTGTGTCAATGGGCTTCAAATGAGAGTCACCAAAAGCCAGTGAAGTTAAGAAGGTCCCTCCCATTATGGATGCTATATGCTGGCAAAATTTTTGTTCAGGCAAGAAATCTGGGTGCTCAAGATAATGATTATTACTGGTTGGTTAGAGTGGTCTCAGCTATTTCTCGAACAACATATGCAGGGTTACTGAAGACTGTAAAAGCAAAGATGTCTAGGTTTGACGTAATAGAGCTGTGTTGCTCTCGCCACAGTCCACTGATGTGTTCAAAATGAAAACTTACTGGATGAACATTCTCAATTCAGATTTCTAAAACTAGCCCCTTGGAAACATGTTACAAAAAGAGAAAAGGCAAAACAAAAAATCTTCCTCGCTGATGAATGTAATTTTGAAACTGCGTGTCTGAAAAAAGATTTCAATAGCTCTTGATGGGTTTGTCCAGACCTTTAAGGTTGTCCATTCTCATTATGAAGTATGTGCTGTGGTATGTCTCCACTGTATGACACTAGCTGCTGGGTGCTTTTCAAAGTAAATAGAAGACTGCTTTGTTTCATCTTGCAGAGTTCCCTAAAGGTAACCTCAGAAATGTCTTAGGTACAAATGAAATTTATACATCAAAAATGCTTTTGAGACTCAGGGTCAAACAACTAGCATGAAAACCAAATGTGAATGAAGGAAAGAAAAGCGAAATGAAAGTAAAGGGAAATGAAAGAAAAGGGAATCACAGTAAAAGCAATGGATTTCACAACTTGGTGATTTTCTCTGAGGAAACACTGTATTTTAGAAAAACAGCTGTTAGCCCTGACAACTGCAGAAAAGGCCCCACGGATCCTGTGGACAAGGAGCTGACCATGTGCTCTCACAGCAAAGGTGGCTGTTGTTGCCTTGAAGGTGTTTAAATGATGAAGAGGTTGCACAAAGGGGCTGTGAGGTTCTATCCTTGAAGACAGTCAAAATAGTTAGTCACTAGGCAACCTCCCCTCATTGTGAGAGGGGCTGCTGACCAGATAACTTCCAGAGGTCTCTTCCAAACTAAATTATTCTCTAATTCCGTAATTTAGACACATGTTTTCATAAATCATAAATGTTACTGAAATTCTGAAAATCTATAGATAATTAGTTGAGCCATAAATAATTTTTATATAAAGAACTTAATGAAATATATTTTTAGAAGATAAGTTTATCACATATGACTAGTATGTGACCATCATTACAGCGCCTAAGTGACAATGTTTTGTACATTTGACTGCACTATTCAAAGTATTTTGTAAACCGTGAGTGGATAATATGGATACACAGCTTTTTCTATTAACTTCATTTAATCTATTCTTTGAATTTTTATATTCTGCAGGATATCAAGCTCCAGTGAATAAAATTATATAACATCACACTTTTTCTGCTTCACCTGGAATCTCTGACAAAGAATGAGACTGTAATTTATTAAGGGATGTTTTCAGTTTTCAGTGCACTTGTGGGAGATAAAAAAACCAGAACAGGAATTGCAAGGCATCTTCAGCCTAACCTATTTCATGCACTCTGCAAAATAGAGAAATCTGATTTATTTTCCTTCATTCAGCATTGGTTGAGGACTTCAACCAGGGGTGGAAAAACTGCCGCTCTTTTTTCAGGACTTAGTCTGCCATCACATGGCATCAGACAGTTGTGGTTCAGTGCTCCTGGGCTGAGCTAACGGGGATGAAAGTTTCAAAGAGCTTTAAATTAAAAACCCATTAACGGAGAGGACAGATTCAGATCTGCTTTTAACTGCCTTTAACATTTACTTGCTTGATATGAAAGCTGTAGGGCAAAAGGAAGACAAAGCCTTCAAATGTGTGTGGATTGCTTTACACAGGAGTACAAAAGAAATTAACAGAATTTAGTCCTGTACAGTGTTAGAAAACTGTAAAGAGAGAACCACCTACATTAATTACAATGCTTATATAAAACTTATGACTACTTCTCAGTTTTCCCTGAATAGCCTGGCTGCCCTGGTTTTCTCTGCCCCATTAAATTGTCCTTTTTTTTCCCAGTCAAAAATGTTACTTAGATGAAGTGAAGTCTGTTAATCTTTTAAGGGTATACGGTATGGGTCTCCTAATTAGGACATCCTGTAGAAACACAATTTTTAAAAAGACTGGAGAAAGGGGAAAGAAGTACCACATCATACTGTGTACTGAAATAATGCCCCAATTAAATAAAAATGTAAGCTAAAAATTGCACACTCTTCATTTTTCCCTAGAGGTCTTGCATAAGGCTAAATGCATTTTCAGTTTAGTCCCCCAGATTTAGAAAAATTGTGTGCTATTAGGCATCAGAGCTGTAATTAGTCATTTTGATAATAACAAAGGAGTTTATAATTTCACACCAGGCTGATCATCACTCGAAACCATTTATTTCAGTTCAGCACATCCTCTGTTAATTGGAATGTTTTGCTAGTAGTGTGTTCCCATTAAGATACAGTCTTGTCATTACGGCCGTTAGGTTTGACCTCTTCCCTTGAATAGAACCCAGGAAACAGCCACCCAGAATCCATGCATATGGATAGCTGGATTCAGATACACTAACAGCTATCCTCTTGTTCCTCTGTCAGTTATAGGTGAAATAGAGGAATTAGTATGCAAAATGTTGCAGTCTCTCTTGCATGAGGTCAGATTCTGCAATTACTGTGGTCATACCTGGCCTTAGAAAGAGGAGAATTTATAAGTTCTGCCTGCAGCAAGGTTTTAAAAGTAGAAGTTTTGCTATACTCAAAAGGGCTAAATCCAGCCATTAGTTGAATGTTAAGAATCAGATGATTTTGAGAGATGTAGCTCAGTTAATAATTTATCCGCAGCTATTTAGAACATATTTCAGGCTTTTTAAAGCTGTTACTCATATCAGCAGGGATTGTAGTTTCATCTGTGATTATGTGTATTTGACATTTCTCATTATTAGATCCTTATTTCACATACTGCAATGTGAAACAAGTTATAGCAGCTTAAATTTTCCAGTTGCAGTATTTCCTTGGTCTGATTTTATTTAATTTTCATTTTTATAGAAATGTCAGATAAAACCACCAGCTAATTTCACAAAACAGGTTACAGAAAACACGCTACCATCAATGATAAAACGTCTTGTTCTGCTGCTTCAGTGCTTTGAAAGCTGCACTTAAATTTGGCAGGAGATGGTTTTGTGCCAGATATTGCCTTTTTGCCTTTAGCTGCTAGTCCTTCCAAATTCAAACAAGGTCTAAAAAAACTGTACGTCTCAGTTTTGCAACCAAAAATTCTGAAGACTGTCGACACTAGGTGAGCTCTGGACTCCCAACTGAGCAGATGGGATGTGTACTATAATGGTACAGGTCAGGGCTACTCAAACTCCACTACAATATCCTTGTAATGACTTCTCCCACCTGATGACCTAAGGTAAGGTCATATTCCAGATCTAAAAGCAGAAAGAGTTTGTCACTCCCGTGTCCCCAGTTCCCTTCCCTTGGGAACACACTTGTTAACACAGAGAAGTTCAACTGGAAACTGAAATGGAACAAGCACTGTAAGTTAGAAACAGAGAAAGGAGTATGACAAATACATGGAATTAGGTAGATTAGCAATGGATAAAAACTGCTCCTGGTGAGGCTAGATTGGAAGGAGGTGCTGGGAAGAAATGGGGATGGACAACTGGAAAAGCAAGCAGAGAGTCCCTATGAAAAAGGGTGCTGAGACTGGGAGATGGGTGAGCTGGAAGCCTCTCTGGAAGTACCACCAGACAAGAGTCTCGGCTGAGAGGGTAAAATAGCAATGTAGATACTGGAAATGATAACCCCAGGAATGAAAAAGGGGAAGAGATGGTGGAAAGATAAGGTGATGGGAAGAGGAAACAGCAGAAAAAGGACCAAGGAAAAGTTAGCAGAGTGGGATGAGAATACGCAAATGGGAATTACTGTGTTGGGTAAACAGCTGGGAAAATAAAGCCTTGCAGGGTAGAACCACTAGGGCAAGAGACCAGGGAGGGCAGAGCCCTGAGCAGAGCAGTGGTCTGTGGCATGGCAGGGGCTTACCGAATATAGTTGAGCATCTATGGAAGTCCAAGCAGTCTGGGAACCAAAGGAAAAGGTTCAGAATAAATACAGATGTAGAGGCAGGGAAATACTAATCTCGGATGTTGAGCATGTACAACTGGAAAAGGATCTGAGCAGGCAAGGAGAGTGAGACTGAGTGTCAGGAGAGAGGAAGACCAGGTCTAGGGAAGGAAGATGGGAGTTAGAAACTAGACTCTGTCAGAGCAAAAGGCCTCTAGGTGAATAATTCTGCAGGACTTTGTGTGGGTTTATTTGACAGGGAAAAAAGTCAGCACCAGATAACTTTCTAATAAATCTCAAATGATCCCTGTGATATCAGCTATATTTTCCCATTTAGTGAAACGTTTCCATCTGCCAGCAGATGTCTAATCATATATTACAACAGAATCACATAAACGAGACCAACGGAGACAACTGGTCTCTCACCAGAGAGTCTGGTTTTATTGTTTCTCACAAGTCTTCTTTGCGACCTTGGGGATACTTCTTTCATGCAACAAGTGAGAAGTAAAAACCAGAAAGGGTCCAATGGCTGTCTTTGGAAATGCTGCTCTTTTGTAGGCACTTAAAAAGGCAAACATCAATGGATCCTTTACTCAGTTTGTGATTTCTGTGAGTTTTTCCATTGATTTGATTTAGGTAGGATTTCACTCCTTTATTGTTTGTAAAGGAAACTGAATAAAAGCACTTATTCTCCCAATCCAGCTTTTAATTAACAAAAGACTTCAATGTTAATGTGTTTATTTGGGTTTTCATCTGCTGAGGATACCTCAGTGTAAAGATCAAGACTTTGATCTCTTTCGTAGGTTTTTTTTCTTTTCTGACATTACCAATCAAAGAAGAACTTAAAGCGGTTTCATTTCCCATAGTACAATCATTTAAAAAAATGTGTTTTCTCACTTTTATGGTTTAACTCCAGCTGTTGGCTAAGTACCAGCAGCCAGGTTGGACAGGACCTCAACAATCATGTGGTCCAAACTTTCTTGGCAAAAGCACCGTCTAGACAAATGGTCCAGCACCCTGACCTGCAGAATCTTAAAACTGTCCAACATTGAGGAGTCCAACACCACTTCCCTGAGGAGATTATTCCAATCTCTGATTGTGAAAAATTTTCCTTTCATGTCTAATCAGAGTCTCCCCAGCAGTAACTTGTACCCATTACCTCTCATTTTTCCATGGGACTCCTTGTAAAAAGAACTCTCCATCCTCTTTGTAGTCACCTTTTAAATACTGAAACATGATGATAAGGTCTCCCCTAAGCCTTCTTTTCACAGTGCTAAACAAACCCACTTAGCTGGTGTGAAATCCTCAATTCTTTTGAAGATATACAGTATGGGTCTCCTAATTAGTACTTCTTATAGAAACTCAATTTAAAAAAAGAATGGAGAAAGAGTAAAGAAAGTCCTTGTTTTAGGCTAAGCACTACTTAGCAACAACAAGTCATCAGCGTGTTATCAACATTATTCTCACACTAAATCCAAAATTTAGCACTGTCCCAGTCTGACTCTGCCAGCTGGCTTTAGAGATATTTTAGTATTTAACACTTGTCATATGTAAAAGGTAAAATGTTCTTCTCCAACACTTTTATTCAGTGCTAGCCATTTCTCTTACCCTGCTATATATTGCTGTTTGTTCAGGGAACGCTGTTTGTTCTGTCTGGAACAAAAACCATTTTTGAAAATAAAATTCATATGCCTGACTTAACCTGCACAGAGAAATCCCAGCAAATCCCAATTCCCTTGGGAAAAAAATACTTAAGCATAACAAGATTTACCACTTCTTTAAAAGATTCTGGAAATGGCATAGTGCACTGAGCATTCTTTTAAAAGCAACAGGTTTACTATGTTACTTTCTTATTAGTCTTAAGGAAGAAACATTCCTGACTGGTAACATCCAGAAAAGAAAAAATGAAGAAATCATTAAGAGAGCTGCATTATTTTGAGCACAGGCTGGTAGAAAAAAAACCCCTACAGAGCAAGTTTTTCACATAAGTTTTTCTTGACTTTTATTGCCAGGAGTGATGTTTATTCTATGGCCTGTGCCACTGAGTATTTCAGTTATTTAATCTATAAAAGAAAAAAAAAAGACTAATATTGGTCTAGCTCTCATTCATGAGACAATGCAAAACTGGCCTCAGGGAAGTACCCAGAGGCCTCCCACAGCCACCCTTCATGCACTGGGACTTGCTGGTTTTCATAGGGTGGGAACAGGCACTACAAATGTCCTGACAGCCTTTACATGTTCATTCTCCCCATTGACTGGGACTGGTAATACACAAGTGTTACAACAACACTGAACATGACGAGCCCTGTAGTCTCTAGCATGACACTGTCACTTACTGGCTGCTATGACAAGGCCAGTTTAAGGAATATGGGTTTGCCCTCCCCACTACTCTAATCCTACTGGCACCATTCTGTGCAGATATGGTGTAAGCCAGGTATGGGTTAAACCACTGGAAAAAAATAGGGAATAAGAATTTTCCTTGAAGCATGTATAAGAGATCCATTTTGCAACACCTCCACAGACAGTTGTAGCAGAAAAACTGAGGACCTGATGAGCTGTGACAGAACAGGAAGAGCGAGGTGTTGAAGGGTCAGAAACTGCCAGGCAGTCTTCGTGCCAAGGGCAGCATCTTGTGCATTCACTAAAAAGTAATCCTGGCTCACTAAGTCTGTTTAGCACTTTAAAATACACTTACATAGATCACTATTCTCACTGATGTTGTGATATTAAAAGGAGAGAGAAATTTACTAACAAAAAATGAAAAGCCAGCATCTGATACTACATGTGATGCTAAAAAAGAACGGGAGGGAATACAGCAACTGTACAACTGCTGCCAGTTTTCAGGAAATCTCATGCCGAAGTGTGTTATTATATCTCTTTGGTCAAACATTATTCAATTTTCAAAACAGTCAACTCCACATGCAAGTTAATGTTACTTACTCATTAAATCTGATAATTTAATGACATTCTATTTACTTATTTTAAACTAGCATGACGGTTTCTGCTATGAATGCCTTTCTTCCCTTCTATTTCAAAGTTAGGTATGTAGCCAAAAGGTTTGCTCTACTTCAAATTACAAAACCAATGCTCTCATTTACTGACACCACTTATTTCACAGGACCACTAGGAATGTATTCATTATGGGATGAGTATACACTTCTGTTCGGGAAACTGAATTATGAATGCAGGTTTCCTTACCTGGCCTGCCATGGCACTACAGAGTGATACTGCCACAGCTCCTGAATTCTCATCAAGTTCTGGACTCCAGGGTGGGGTTATTTCCTTGGTGAGAAAGAAATCAATTGATACAGAGAGAGTTTATGGCATCTTCATATATTTTATTTATGGTAGATGCAATTTTAAAGAGAGGAATTAGATAGCAAAGTCAGTGTGTGGTATGTGAATCAGAGGCTGGTTCTGAAATTCCAGAAAAGACTCCCTCATATAAAAATCCAGACTGTTTTTCACTGTAGAGGAAGGACTCTCTTTAAGCTCATATCTCCAGGCAAAGAAAAACTCTTAGCTTTATCTGCCTTACTTTTTTTTTTTTCCTTTTTGGCAGCTAGTGACTTAATTTCAAAAGTTATTAAAATAACTTAAGAACATGCCATTGTTGAAAGGGTTATTCTAGCTCTCACCCTTTCATCAGCACTACAGCATGTGGGGGCAAATAGCCAAGTACATTAAAATATTAATCTTACTGAAAGCAAATCCTTCTCCAAGGTGCATGATTGTAACAGCCAGCACCAGTGAGGAGGTGGATAACAAGCTATCATGAAGCAAGTAGTGAGACAGAACCATCTCTCCTATTAATGAGGTCTCAAATTACCTGAAATTACTCACAAAACTTCTCTAAGCGAAATCTTCCTCAGAAGTTTCTAGAGCCTACACTATTTTCTTTAGGCTTATGACTGTTGAAAGTCTTGCAGCCCCTCTGAAAATTAAGCTTGGAAACGTTAATGATTAGTTTTTCCAGATGCATTGGATTTGAAGGATTCTCAAGGCATGGATTAAACAACCAAAAAAACCAAAGAAAACAAAACCAAAAACTAAAAGCTTTTTAAAGGAAAAAGTAAAGGGTAAGTTAAATTTCAGGTAGTCACAAGTATTTTATTTGCATGGTATTATAGTTCATTTATTTTTCTGGATGAGCAAACTACAACTGTCGAATGGTGAGTAGATGTAGAATAGACTTCACAACCTGTGTTGTGAAGTACTGGGTCATTCAGAAAAATTCAGAAACTAAAGAAATATTTTAAACAGTTGCTCCCTGGAAAAAATGGGTCCAACTAACTGTGTAGAGTTGTACTGGTGAAAGAGGGAAGAGGAGGGAATGAAAAAGTAGGTTTTTTAGCATTCTAGAGGGAGATAATATACTGTGGATAGTGAAGAAAACCCTTGTTTCCAATAGAGTTTTATTTAAATTCATCCTTCTCTCTGACTTTGACTTGACTGCCTATAATACCTCCATGCAGCTTTCTTCCACATCTACAATATTTGCAAACTGAATGTCTAACTTCAAAAAAACAGAGACAGAAATTAGATGTGCCAAAGTCCTACGGATTTTGTTAACATTTCTTGCTGCATGGGGGAGTGAGAGCTCTGTTACTGATCCTGTTGGGGAGGAAAACCATGGTGTGAATTGAGCTGACTCAGGGCCTGCTGAAGCATCCATGTATCCTGAACACATCCCCTGTGCTGTCCAGCTGCTTGCCCAGCTGTTAGCCTTTGCAAAGGAAGAGGTATTCAGGACATCCATAGGTTTTCAAGAAAGTATAGCAAGGAAGGAAAACTGAACTCATGGAGCGTGAGAAAAAACTGGGTTTATTCAGAGCTGTAGTCGAGGTACAAGCTGCTCTGGTCATAGCTTTGTTGGTCCTGCTGCCCATACGGCCTAATTTGTAATGCACTTGCCACTTTTCCAGAGACTCCAGCCTGGACTGGGGCTGGGTGATGAACACCAGGAAAGGAGCTAAACTCTGGCCACAGGAGAAGTAAAAGCAAAGAATAAATTATTGTCTAAATTCCTGAGCATCAACTACTCCCAAGGCAGAAAGTGTGCTATTGACCCCAGCTGGAAAGTGCTACAGTAAATACCGGTTGTATCCCAAAAATACTGCAGGGTACCACTATAAATAATTGCACAGCACACCAAAATACATGTGATTATGCTATGCATTATTACAAGGCATACTACATTGCAATATTGCAATATACTACTGCAGAATCACTAGGTGCAACAGGATAAGTAAAAACACAGTTTATGGCCTGGAAAGGATTACAGACAAGTATTACAGTGAATACAGCTTTACATTTTTAGCACATTTTTTGTATTAGCACAGTTTCACACTCATATTTGCAATATTTGTGAGCCTGTCAAATTTGGGAAAAGAGTCTAAATTAATGACAAAAGTCTGAATTGTCAAAACAATGCAGTTAGATCTGTGGACTGGCACATTTTCTCTAAGCACGTTTAAAGAAGGTTCACAAGAACTGTTCTATCCTAGAGAGCTGTTCTTCAGCTAATTCCTTTTGAAGTATAATGCCAAGCACTCAGCTAATTCATCAAATCTTGGTGGGGAGACTTTGCCATTTGCAATGATAGTGCCCCATTCTTACATTGCAGGTGGAAAAGAGAGCCCTTTTCTTGCCTCCTGGAATGGTTCAGAGGACTTAGGCTGGAATTCATCAAACTGCATAAGCATGTGCTCACTCTTAGATTCCTTCATAATTGTGAGGACTGTTACTCAACACCAGGAATCCATCTGAACTGCACAACTCCACAACATGCAAAATCCAAAAAATAAGCATACAAAGTAAATAAATAGACAGGTAATCAATTAACATGGTGATTATCACAGATAAGAAAGGACAAAACATTAAATTTTGAGCCTGCTAAAACCCCTTTCCTTCCTCAGTGCATGAGACATTTACCTGTAAATAAAATGTCACTAGTGAATAACTGTGAAGTTAAAAGAAATTTGTAGTAATTAAAAGCAGAGCTGAGCACTGAAATATTCCCTCCAGGGACACTTATTCAAATACTGCCTTGTTTAAATGTTAAAGAATTTAGGCTAAAACACAAATAGTGATAATTATCCATTGTCCACAGATGACTAATTGATTACTGATGAGTGATAGCTGGTTAAAATTAAACTAATTTATCAACTTTATATATAAATATTATAGAGCTACATGCTTTTAAAATCATAATTCATGATTAGAGAACTGTCCCAAATGTTTATAAGCCAAAAAAATCATGAAACTAACATTTAGAATTTTTCCCTGAAGTTTTGAATTCTTGCTATATTCTTATACAGTGGATCCAAAACTGAAATTAGCCATTAGTTTTGAAATACCTGTGATAAAGCAATCAATTTATAAGAAAATGAAGTGATACTGCATTCTTTCCTCTGTCTCCTGCTACAGAGTGGTGTCCCACATCAGAAGTCTGCTCTGCTAGATACTGTATGAATGTAAGACAAAAATGCAGTTCCAGCCCAAAAGTAGCTAAACATTTCAAGCAAAGAGCCTAGAATTAAATGATCAAAAATTGATACCACCTTTTATTAACATAATTTTTAAATTCCTTGACCTATGATATTCTGAAAAAGCAAAAACTCAGACTTCACTGCTTTGGAAGTGCTGTCTTTGAGCCTGAAGTGACTTTGCCTTGAAACATAGAGCACTGTTCTAGGTAAGAGGATTAAATATGAGAAATGGATATTTATTTGGAAAGTGGCAGCACTGAGACAATGACAAGCTCAAGGAAGATGCAGCAGCGAAGTATCACTATGTAGGCTGTTCAAAGGAACCATGGGAAGCTGAAGTTCAGGGAACATCAAAACAGGAGGATACTAAAGTAACATGGCTGAAACAATACCCGGGACACACAATTTTGACATTAGTTCCTTGGACAATGAGGAACAAAATGAGACAAGGATTAAATTCATGAGAAGTAGGGGCCTATTTGGGAATAATCAGTGTATAGACAAGCAAGGACTTGAACATATGAGCAGCTCTATGAGAAAATGAAAGGTTAAAGATACAAGAAAATTCAACCTGTCTGGAAATACTGTTTTAGATGAGTACATACATATTCATACACAGATATACGTATACAAAAATATGTATCTACCTGTGCACACGTATATATACACAGACACACACACAGACAGTTGTCAGTTTAGGTCAAAAATATCTTGACAAAATGAAAAAACTTCTGTGAATGTCCCATTCTGTGGATGCCCCATCCCTGAAAGTGTTCAAGGCCAGGTTGGACAGGGCCCTGAGCAACCTGATCCAATGGGAGGCATCCCTGCCCATGGTGGGACTGGGGGGCTAGGTCCTTTCACACTCAAGCCCCATGAATGCAGATTTTTCAGCCCATGTGACTGCCTGATTTTCTACAGATTGCAGCAATTTTTATTTTTGTTTCAAGCTGTGTTTGTTTCTCCCCAGCTCTTTAGCCTTCAGACCTTGTTCCTGACTGATCTCAATCGCAATAAGTTAAAGCCGAGCATGCTGATGAGAAGCACAGCCTGAGCATATGAGATGCTGAGATATGACTCTCAGAGAGAGATGTCAAGCCTCCCAAATGTCATTAAAGGTCATAGTGTCAAAAATTTTAAAAATTAGTTTCTTAGATGCACGTTCTCTGAGAGGAAGTCTTAAACAGTAGTAGACAGATGGGGACAAGGAAACAGCTGCCATTGCTGAGGAAGAAAGGCCATGTGGTTTAAAGAACAAAAGAAAGTGTGGGAACACAGGGAGGCAAATGTGTCTGAGGGAAACTGCAGCTGGCTGAATGTATTCTAGCAAAAAATGAATGAAGACTGTAGAGCTTTATAAGAATGATGGTAGAAAGGTAGCTGACTTAACTGAATACACTGGTCAGAAACTTCATGAGACAAGCAAATAGTAGGCTTTAGCTTTTACATTTTCTATTGGCCCCAAGATGACCCTTTTAACGTAGCTACACGTACAAGGAGCTATGCTTTCTTTCCTGAATTGCAGAGCAATTTTCTTATCAGGTATGAATATATTAGTGTGAGAGATCCATGTTCTAGCTGTGATTTCAACGTTTATAAATGGTTATAGACTGAGCACATAGTGTACGAACATATACTTGAACTTCGACATCCCATATTATTGATTTGAACAAATTTCCTTCAATGTTAATTAACAGTCCACCTGTAACAGAAGCAAGCAGTTCCTATGATAGTATTTCACAAAATCACCCTTACATATATGTTCATTTACAGAAACAGTTGTGAACTTCCAACATGGAGTTGTCCCCAGTCATTACTGAAGAAGACAAAGGTTAATCTGGTTCCCCTTTTCTCTTTCTCTCAAGCAATTTCTGTCTTTCTGCAGAAATTTTATTAAAAATGGACCATACCTGGAGAAAAAAAAATGCAACTACCAGCATACAAAAAAGCAGCAATAGAAAGTTTGTGTTCAGATTTCTAGTTGTCCCTGCTTCCAGTCCCATAGAGAATCCAATCACCTTGATATCTACAGATGTCTGTAATAACAGTTTTGTAAAGATAGGTAGGATTCACCTTTGGACTCTTCTTTGCAGCACAGATTGGAATGCACTCATTAGGAAAAAAGAAATCAACTAAAAAACCACAAGTTGTCTCTATTTGAAAGTTTACACGGGAATGGAAATTGAATCTTTGTGACCTAATATTCTGCTTAAGTGACAGGAGATTCAGTTACTGGTTCTGAAATGATCAAAACTGTTGAAGCAAATTGCAGCATTAAAGTGGATCTGTGCCCAGGCATTAGCCTATATCTCATTTAAAGGTTTTGGGTGGTTTTTTGAGGGTTGTTGGTTTTTTTGCAGGCTGAATAATGGAATAATAGAAGATAATTAATTGAATATTAAGAGTTAGAATGGCAGGAGAGTATCCAATTTTACTTCACTCAGTCTTAGCTTTGTTTTAAATAGAGAAAAGTAATTAAATAATGAATTCCTCATATAATATAAATAATAATTGTTTCCAATGCTTATCTCATGTTCTCTCTGAAAATAAAAGAATGCAAAATTACTATCATTATCTCCTGATGTTTTTGGCTCTTGATCAAAGATAAACCTAATCTGTTCTGCCTGTGCCCTATACTGAGATTTTCTATTGGGAGCTGCACTGCAGCATTCATCATTTGTAAAGTTTCAGGTTGCTCTTTTTGTTCTAGTAAGGCATAATGCTTTGTCAAACTTCTAAGATATTTCTATCTAACACAATTAAAAATAAAACATTTGTTCAGCTTCCCTGTTTGAAATACAGACTGAACCCTTTGGAATAAAATAAGTGATCCAAATCTGAAGCACAGATAGGAATTCAGAAAATTTTCTTTCATTTACTTGAGGCAGCATTGTTTACTAGCTAGAATATGAGCACAATACTTGTACTTGACAGAAGAAAAAATCCCCTGGGTTCCATCTCAAGATTTGGCAAGACTGTGGGTGAGACAAACACAATGCTTTCTGTTCTTGCTTTAAACTAAGGGTGCAGTCACAAAAACTGTGGGAGCAGATATGGTTTTGAAGTGCTTCAAGGAGAGAGCACAATAGAAGTAATCAAAGAACATTTGTGGTGGTTCTGCAGTGTCATGTTGCTTTCGTTTCACACCGTGGTTTTCTTTCAAGTTCCAACAAAGCTCTTCTCTCATGCCGCCTAAGTTCTGCTAGCACCTTAATTCAAAAGTTTAGATAGAGAATCTAGCTTAAAAAGTTCAGAAAAAAGTCAAGAAATCATGGCTGCAGCTGTCATAATGTTCAAAGTAATTTTCACTGTCCAAAATTCTCCAAGAGTAATGCTAACCCAGTGACTGAAAGAGTTTATTTTCAGGTACAATCCACTAAGCAGTACAAAACCTGTATGATCTCTGTGATCTCTGCTGCAAGCTTTGATGGTGACTTACAGGAGTAAATAAAGTCACAGCTAGAAGTAACAGGCTGCAACTCTGGTTTTCAGAGTGTTTACAAGTTCAAGATGTGTTCAAGATGCACTCCTACTTAGTAAGGATGACTTACAAGACAGTAGTGCTACCTGTAATACTTTAAAGGGATCCTGGTCCAGACAATTATTACAACTCAATAATTTTTCATTTAAACTCAGGATATCAAGAAATTTAAACAACAAAAAAATAGACAGGTCTCTTTTTCATTTTTCACGTAAATCTGTAGTCCTTAATGCAGCCCTATACTTAAAAGAGTGTGTTCTTTTCTTCCTAATATGCACAAATAAGTTTGTCATGTGGAGGAAAATATGCCAAAGAGAAAGACACGCTTTCAGTTTGCTGTTTCTTATACTGTGGTAAAAAGTGCTGGTTGGAGGCATTCCTGGAAAATACTGTTGCTTAACAATTCTGTTTAGTGCTTTGAGATGGCAGCCCTGGACATTATCCCTTAAGTCCTCAAATGAGTGATCCTTACTCCTGAGAGCAGTAAGCTGGACAGAGAAACAGATCACTATTTACCATATATTTCCATTACTTAGGGCTGGTAAACTATACTGTTCATAACTATTCATGCCTCTTCCTCCTTAAAAGCTTTGACATAACATGTTCAGTCCTTAAAATTCCATTCCAAATGGTACCACAAAATGCAGGATAACTTTTATTTGCAAGCAATATGCATTGAACTACAGTGATCTCTTCCAGGTAGGGGTGCCATCACAGTTATCCCACCTCATGGGACCTAAGCACACTGAAGAGTCAGGTTATCCCTAAGTGCTGAAAAAACAGCTTCCCATTATCCCTAGCCTAGGGCAACAAACAGATAAACATCACAAATTATCCAATGCATGTATGAAAGAAGTTTATTTTTTGAACATAAAACCTTTTTTTCACAGCGTCTTGTATTAACTTTAACCCTGATAGTTTCCACGCTGTCCCAGTGCAGTATAAAATGATATGTGAATTAGATATGAACTTATCAAACAAATATTGCTACTAAACATCCATCTTTAAGAGTCTCAAAACAGAGGTCTTCTACATCACAGAATGATGTTCACAGAATCACAGAGGGCTTTGGATTGGAAGGGACCTTGTTGCAGCCTCCCTGCCATGGGCAGGGACGTCTTCCACTAGACGATGTTGCTCAAAGCCCTGTCCAACCTGGCCTTGAACACTTCCAGCAATGCAGCATGCACAATTTCTATGGGCAACATCTTCCAGTGTCTCACCAACCTCATGCAAAAGAATTTTTTCCTAATATCTAAGCTAAACCTACTGTCAGTTTAAAGCCATTTCCCTTTGTCCTATCAGTACACACCCCGGTAAAAAGTCTGTCTCCAGCTTTCCTATAGGCTCCCTTTAGGTACTGGAAGGCTGCTGTAAGGTCTAACCAGAGCCTTCTCTTCACCGGGCTGAACAGCCCCAGTTCTCTCAGCCTGTCTGCACAGTTGAAGTGCTCCAGCCCTCTGACCATATTTGTGATCCCCTCTGGACCCACTCCAGCTGCTCCTGGCTGGTACTGAGGTAAAACAACAGCAGCAGGTAATAGCCAGTGGGCTGCACGAAGCTTGACAGTCTGTCAGTCTGTCCTGTGACACAAGTCCCCAGTAAGCAGCACCTCTCTCTCAAGCACACGGGTGCCTCCCTCCATACCTGGAAGAAGAGTCACCCACTGCTATCACCAGTCCCCTTTTCTCTGCACAGGTTGTTACACAGGGAGCAGATGGAGCTGTCTTACTCAGTTGCAGCAACAATCCTGATCTGACAGGTGTTTACTCTCCAGAGCAGTGAAGTTGTTCTGGGAGGACACCTCAGCCTTCAGGGGAAGCCTCTTCCTCCTGCAGGTCCTTGCCTGTTCAAACTCCCATTCTTCTGCATTATTGGCGCCCTCTCCTCTGTGTGTGCTGGTAGGGGAGCTTTTGCCTGTTTGCCCATGGGCTGTGGGTCCCCTGCAGACTGTGCTTGGAACCAGCTCCCTAACTCCTTCTCAGTGTCCCTGACGTTGTGCAGCCTTCACTTTTTGCAGCTCAGTCACCAGCCTCAAAAGCAGAGGGTACACACACTGCAATCTCCACTAAAAATTGATGATAAAAACTGGATGGTACTTTGTAAGAGGTTACAGCCAGAGTAGAAAAATCCAGAGTGGTATTAGTTCTGATTCCCTAAACATAACCCCCAGTATTTACAGTAAGATTTAATTTGGTGATTCTGGCTAATTTTTTTTAAGTTAACAAAAGTAATTTGAAAGTTCCCCATTGAATGTCATATCTATATTCCTTGAGTTCTTCAGTGGATTTCAGAGATGTAAACACATTTCACACCTAAAGATACCTTGCTGACTGAAATATCCACTGAGTTGGGCTACACATCTCCTGCTGTACTCTTAGGGCCAAAACAGCACAGAAAGTGTGGTACTGTCAGTGAATTAACTTTAGATTTGACCTATAGACGGAGGTTTCTATGGGGTAATGTTAAGTAATTCACTATAGGCTCATTGAATCCTGAGGTCTCTTGCAAACAAAGCTGTCAAATTGCAAAGGTGCTTTGTGAAGTCACCTATTGTACATCGGACACGGAACTAAGATTCCAGTGTTCATCCTCCGCCAAGTTCTCAGACATGAACAGCTCATGTTTAACCTCACTAAATACGCTTTTTTTGACAGCAGAATGAGAGCTGCAACAGACTACAGATTGTCATTGAAAGTAAAAGGTTTACAAAACTTGTATTAGACATTAATGCTAGCCCGGGGGTCTTTAGCTCTTGGGTGACATGAAAAAAATACGGCAAATTCACAAAACCATTTTAAATAATGACAGTCCCATGTCTTGTAAGCAGTCATTCTGCTAAAGGGCAAGTTCCTGCTCCCATTTAAGCGAACAGCACAATTTCCATGACTAAGACTGGGGCCTTTACACAGCTTTTATTTACCTTCTCTTTTCTTACATATTTTCTAGTCTGATTTTCATTCTTTCCTCTCTCTCTTTTATATTTTTTACAAATTAAATGAGCAAAATGTAAGTCCTGAAGTACTTTAAAATTACAGTAAAACAAGACCTTTCACTATTTAATTTATACGTCATCAAAATAAGCAGCCCTTTGTTTCAAACAAATAGAAAACGTTAATGCTAAGAGAGATCAACAACAGGACCATGAGACCTGATGCTTTCCAGATAAAAAGTCAATAAATAACTAATAGGCTCACCAAATATCTGCCTCAGAAGCATCTCATCATTCTATCTTATTACATCTTATTATTAAGCATCTGTATTAGAACCAAGAATTTCTGAAACATAGCAATTATTGTCTTTTCATATGAAGTTTGAAAGCAAAAAATGCATTAGGATGCTCAAAAGAAATGTAATTATATGCCGTAAAACTTAAAGTAGTTGAGTAGCTTTATCTTAACTCAGGAGGAAATAATATGGTCTCAGAAGGAAAAAAGAGTTTTAAAGAGACATCAATTCTTGTTCTTTAAAGTAGACACTAACTATACTGTGTCTGTTGTAACTCAGTGACCAGATATAATAAGTCATTCCAGAAATTCAAGTTGCCACTGAAATAGTGTTACATGAATTGGAAACATTAGCAGAAAGACAGGATGTATTTTCCAACTATTTTCACCACAGCTTGGTGGGCTACTAGTTCATGAATGAAATAAAAAGAAGAATGAAATGGAGAAATAAAGAATGAAATAAAGATCAAATGCACAATATCCTAGTGACAGATTTCCTTGAACCACACAGCAATATGCTTGCAGGGCATCTATATAAGCTTTAAATATTCAGTAGAAGTATTTCCTCAACAGGGCCAGTTTTATTAGTGAAGCAACGACACAGTGTTAAGTCAGTCAGAAAAAGTTAAACGGACCACTTTTACTATGCAAAAACCTCTTTGCAGTTACAAAGCTGGTGGTGGTTTTGTTTCCACCTATGTCTATTGTAATATGGACAATCCAGGGGGTCAGGAGCTTGGGTTACATAGAGGAGTTTTTGCTAGGCAAGATTTTCTGATGTAAAAGCTGTGAACACTGGCTCTATATTCAATAAATCTGAAATATTGAAGATATATAGAATTTCTGGGGCTGCAAAGGCCTTGTGGGCACTGTGTGACCCTTGCCAGGGACCTTCTGAGGGCCTATTACACAGTTGAAACTGAATATATAATATAGTTCATGTTCAGGAAGGCTGGGATATCCCGACAGCATCAGAATTCCTGTGCACAGGTGAAGAACAGCATGCACATGCTTGGGTAGTGATTGCTGGAAATCCCAAAGATGTTTAGGGTTCCAGGTGAAAAGCAGCCAAATTAGAAGCATTAGAGCTTCTGTGATCCATTAGACTTACCATCTGGAAATTCTGGCCTTTAAAATTTGCGCAATCCAGGAGAGAACTCGCCTCAGAAAATCCAAGTATATGGAAGCTTTTTTTTACAAACTTGTCAGGGCTTAGAACATGGAAAAGACATCATAATCATGAATGCTGATGAACTTCAGTCAGCCAGAATCAGAGAACCACAGCAGGTTCCAGAATCACAGAACCACAAAATCCACTTGAGTAGAATGGACAAGGCTAATAGAAAACCTTATGATCTGATGCAGAGTTGACACAGAAAAAGTGTGTTATTAGTATATGTCTTGGGGTGACTTTATGATACGGTATTCCCTATCTTCTGCCCTATGCCAGACATGAGTTCTGTGCCTTTAAAGCTAGCTCTGGGAGAGGGGGGAGAGCCGGTGGAATTCTTTTGGTGGCCTGTGTTCAAAACAGAGATAACTCTCTGGCTTCTTCTGCTCGGCTGCTCAGCTTCTGCAGCAGGGAACAGAGTGACATTCCTTTTGCTTTTTTAGCTAGTTTCTTGTTTGTTAGCTAAAGTACAAAGCCCTGGGGCTTCGACTTCTTCTCTTTCGGATTGTTCAGCAACACCAGAACATCACCAGGAGGTCCTACACCGTGGCCCAGAGGGGCCCATGCCAAACCCCAGCTCGAGAGGAGAGAGCCACACCCACAAAGGACTCAGAAATCTACCCAGGTTCTCCCCACAGTGAGAGGTTTTATTATTTAGCATCATTCTTTTTCTGTGCCTGCGTGCACTTTACTTGTTAAATAAATAATTTTTTTTTTTCACTTTCCTCCAAGGAATTTATTTCCTAACCTGGTGGGGAGGGGCGGCTGCAACCTGGCTTCTATCAGAGGACATTCATTTCGGACATTCCTCCAAATTTGTCTCAAACCAAGAAAGTATACAAGCTAAATTCAGATGAAAAGCTGCGTAAAAACTAGTACTGCAGCTTGCTCATCAGTAAGAAATTCCACTTACCCTAGTAAGGTGTTGTTTTGCAGAAACGGATAAATGCCATCCATTATCTACTAGGGTATCAGTCTCTCACAAAAAGTGTTAACTTACAACAGAAGATCCCTCATTGGGAATGGACCCCTGGCTCACACACAATAACTGTTGAATACAAAATTTAAAATTGCCCATTCTAACTTTATTCTGTGATCGAAATTTTGCCACTGTAAATTTCTACTTAAATAAGAAAAAAACCCCCAGAAAATAACATTTTAGATGGGAGCCCTTGCAGAAATTAAACTCCAGAAGGAGAGGTTCATTATGATAGTAGTTCATTTCCATGAAGAGAAATCAACCAAAAATTTGAACTGATCAGAAACACAACTCTTTTCATATCTGGATAATTTTAATTCCCAGGACTTCACTCTATGGTCTGTTGTTCAGACCTCTAGGCTTCTGGATTTTAGCTACAACCAGTGTGAAAGCACAGAGGAGAGGAACACTCTTTTGGCATTTGGCATGTTCTAAAACTATCAAAAATCAGTGGTTGGGAATCAGCCCTTTCCCAAGGCATCACAGTACTTACTGCCTTTTCTTAATTGTTCTGAAAACCTTGGCATCCAAAATCTTCCTCTCCTCTGCCATGTTGGGGAACCTGGTGTTGTGTTCCACAGGACTTGGCAGCATCTCTCCTGGTCCCTTCTGCCGTTTAACTGCACGCTGCCCTGCGGTGTTCGAATCAGACACACATCAGGCTTCACAGCACACTGCCAGTGGAGAAGCCTTTGAGCAATTCAGATCTTCTTTAGTGTGTGGTTCACAAACCACAGAAGCCCTTCAGAGCTCTGAGGCTGAAATAATGCTTGCAGGGATGGGTTGCTAATAGTGTTTCCTAATGCCTGAAGTACAAATAAGGCAACAGCAGCCATGTGCTTAGTAAAGAAAACCTGCCTTACAAGAACTAATGTAACATTGCTGTGTTGCTGGTGGTGTGCAAAACAAGAACAATGAAATATTTCCTTCTTCTTTCTCCACTTACTATTAATTTGTAGTGCCAAAATGTAGAATCCAGTGATCAGAGAGGTAACTCAAGCAAACATTAAAAAAGCTGATAGAACAGCACAAAGTTATTTTCTGCAAACTCTGTGGGAAGCTTCTGAATCTGAGATTTAACCTTAGGATTTGCAAAATTACACAAGAATGATTTAAATGGCCCTGTTTAAGGAAGTTGGCCTACTAGTGTTGCGACTAAATTACAGTTGGTCAGTTGATTAAAGACAAAGGCATCCAGAAATGACTGGATCTGAGGACCACAAAAATTCAGTCACAACAGCTGGGCTGGAATAGGCCAAACTTTGACCATTGCTCTTTAGTAATAAGTGTCCTGGTTAATGATCTTTGAATGTCAACAGCTGGGATCAGATGGAACACAAGCAAAGGCAAGCTATGGATGTGAAGAAACGAAGATGGAATGTTGCAAAGATATTACAGCGATAAAAACTGAACTGATTGCAAATCCCAAACCAGGCTGCAAGAACAAAAGAGCATTTTAATGGGTGGAAATTATTTGTAATATATTATTCTGCTCACATAATAAAGAGGAAACCTCTTTTTTCCCTTTTACTGTTGTCTTATATATTGGATTGAAACACTTCCTTCTGGTACTCTCTGCCAAATCTCGGTATCAGAGGAAATATCAGCTCACTATTGTTACTATATAAATTAGTTGAACTTCATCTAAGACCAATCTGTAGAACTACTGTGCCAAAAAGGAAAAAAAAATTGGTATTCTCTTAACTTATTACATCTTCGTTTTAAATAAACCTGCATAGAAAATGAGATTCATTTGGAGAATGTAAAGGACTATAAAGAGCTAAATAAGGCAGTAGGTAGTAAGCAGCCTCTGCAGGTGTCTAAGCTCCACATAGGCCAGACATACTCACTGTCATACTGAATATTACCTGATTCTGCACTACGTAAGGCTGTGACTGTAATTGATTTACTGGGTCAGCAGCCAAACTGAAATACTGGGAGTAAAAAGTGGCTGTTTCTTTGGTCCCTGCTCTGGACTGGGAAAAGAACAAATTTGACCTGGGGTTTCTATTTGTCTGGGAGAGAATGAACATCCGGGCTCTATGGACAACCAAGCAGGAGGGCAAAGCTGGCCAATGATGCCTCTCCTGTTAAAGCTGTGTCAGCAGCAGTGTGAGTGCCCAGGCTGTGTTCTGCCAAAGCAGAACTGGGGCCAAAGCAGCCAAGACAGCAGGCTGAGAACCCCAGAGCCCATCATCTCCGGCTGGATGGGCCCAAAAGATAGGGCCAGAAAAAAGAAGAGACGCTCCAAATTTACTCCAACTTTCTCCTCAGAGACACTGTCTTTTTGTAGAGGGTGGTGTTGTTTCTAAGACCCTCATGCTGAGATTAAATCCAGATTCCATAATCCAGGAGTTAGTGGGTAAAAGAGGGGTAACATGATTAGAATTTATCTCCAGGCTACCTTTTCCTTACCTCAAGCAAATTCTGCCCTTCTACTAAAAAGTGGTAACAGCTTTAGGATCAAAACTCCATTTGTGATGAATTTGCAGTCACTAAAAATGTTACTCAATTCTATTAACTAAATTTCAGGATAAGGCCAGTCTGATCTTTCCATTAAGCTCAAGATTATGCCAACATTTTCTTAGTGACTTTACAGAGCATTACAGCAGCCAAATAATCTGATCAAAGAGGCCAAAGCTGAAGTCATCAACAAGTAATGTGAAAAAAAACCACAGTGATGTTGCTAAGCAACTGCTACAACATTTTTTGAGGTATGGCACAGGATAGAGGTACTTAATTGTCTCCAGCAATGATGAAGGTCTTGTGTATGAAATCCAGGATAACTGTTAAGCTTATTGTGAGCTGAAACAACTCGGCAACAAATTATTTCAGCCTCTCACTAAGATTGCCAGCACTCTGTCATTTGAAAAAGCTCTAAGAAGACATGAATATTTGTTTTTCTAGATCTCAGAGAACTTTGGATTTGCAAAGCTACATAAACAAATGAAACTCATGAAATCCATGACAAATCTACAAATCCCACCCTGCCTATTTCTCTTTAAGTTCCCTTTGTTGCAGTTCAAATTCAGGAGACATCAGTCTGTTACTAGAGTAGATTTATGTTTCTGGAACACTCACCTGAGGTCAAATGTTAGCTCTAATAACTATTTTCTATTTCCATACAAAAGAATGTTTACTGGTCAATACTGAGCAGCAGAAGGCTACAGCAGGCTCATTATTTCTTCAAGCCTCAAAATAAGGTTTTTCTCCAAGTATATACATACAATAGGGATTCCCACCTAACCCTGAACACTTTCCTTTTAGTATTTTTAATGTTCTTTCCACAATGAAGTTGTTAAGTTGTTCTGTGAACTTTACTGTTGAATATGTTGATCTTTAATCTCAACATTTGATCTCTACGCTTTTTTTTTCTTTAGCAAATTATTTATTTTGGTTTTCACCAAAACTCTGAAGTTCCTCTGTTTGTCCCATCCCCCAAGCCCCTTTTTCAATCACTTCTGCTGGCAGCTACTGCTTCTGCAAATTTGACAGTAACTGCTACACACTAAGGAATAAAAAGGAAAAAAAAAGCAGTAAAAAAAGAAGGAAAAAGGAAAAAAAAGAAAAAAAAAAAAGAGAAGATAATATGAAGGACTCTGTTTGCTTCCTGTGAATCAGCTGTCCCTGAGCTGCAGCATTAGGTAACTCCTTTGGGGACACGTAATGTTAAATATTGATGGATATCAAATTATGAAGCCATAATAGTGAATATTCATACTGGAAACACAACCCCACGAGATTTACTTAGCACATAAAGGAACACAAACATTGTTAAACCAAAGTATGCTCTAAGCTGCAATATTTTATGTAAGCTTAATTAGAATGGGTATACTAAGGTTTATTAAACATAAACCTTTAAAAGTTCAGATTTGGCCCAAATGCAAATTCCTCTCTCCTGAAATTAGAATTCAATTTGTGGTCACTTTTAAAACAAATTAGAAATACAACCTGCTTTCTTATGAGACTAAGTGACCCTGGTTTTAGTTTTACAGTTTTGTAATCAAGAAATTGTAGTAGCCACTTCATCACAACTCTCAGCACTTTAATGGCAGTTTGTTTGATCCTGAACAGCCTTAGCAAAGACGATGATGTGTTCATCACGGAAGTCTTTACAGATGCTTGAGTTGTATGTTGAATCTCCATGTGCCAGCCTGGATCCTGACAGCTCTGGGGAATTCGTCACGCATGAGGCCAACATCCCTGCTTTCCCCCAGATGGAGTAGGTTGTTGCAGTTACAGCCAGGCATCCACACACGCCTTGACAGAAGAAGGGGGGCAATGTTTTTGTAAGGGAGTGGGCAGGGAGGACGAGTCAGATCCGGGCGTGAGGCCCCAGAGTTACCCTTGCCTGATCAGGGGTTGTGACTCTTCTGACCCTGATGGTGGCAAAGCTGTGGCTCCTGCAGGCTCCCTGTGGTGCACCCTCTTTCCTTGTTGACCTTGTCACCGCAGAGAGTGGTGGGGAATTTTTCTGATGTAACATATTCAGGTTTTCTCATCCTGTCCTTCCCTTGCCATCCCCCAAAAGGCTTTCCGGCATGGCTTGGATTAGCCTTAAGTTCTTGTGGTTTCTTGTTTCAGGTTTTGGTCTGGCCATTCGTCATCCTGGTTCTGTTTCTCCTCTCTCTTCTTAGAATGACAGAACACAGGATCACCTCTTAGGATAAGATTATAAATGCTTTGCTGTCGAATTGCCAGTAATGATTCTTTGCCAAATTTATACTCTAAAATTCCCCAAGCAGCAATTTAATTACATTATTTTGGATACAGTACCATAGCAGCTGCATTCATTTGATGAGGATTCATTATGGTTTATGGTGAAAACAATGGCAAATTAACTCTGGTGTGTTTTGGAATTTGCTCTTTATTTAGTTTAGAATAGCTCTGTTTCAGTGAGCATGACTCCCAAGCTCATTTGATCCTGCAGTCTGTGAGAAAGTGGGAAAGCTCTGACAAAAGTTTTTAAAAATCAGATACATTTACACCTGTTGCAGCTCAGCTGTTGAACTCCTGCTGGTTTGTGGTTAAAAGAGAATTACCAGACAGATCCATTCTACTATATTTCAAAGAATATTGCAGGAATTTTCCAGTCATGTGTATAAATCAAAATAAATACATAAATAACAAATCCTCAGTCTTGCCTATATTTTTCATGGATGAATCTTTTCTGCAGAAAAGTATTATATCCCTACCAGAAATCTAGTATAGGTTCTCAAGGAAATCAAAACCAAATGACTTCTACAACTACTTCCAAGCTCAAACTTTAGGCCAGCTTTGTGAAATATTTAATACTTTTTTAACTCTCTGGAGGATTTATAGTAAGTTGGGGAGGGGGGGCCGTGAAGCCTGATCATAGGGCAAAATTCACAGCTGGGGTGTAAAAACCTCCTAAGATCACATTTATTCTCCTACCACTATTCTAAACAAAAGCCACAGCTTCACACCAGAAGCTTTTGCCAGAATGTCAACATGATGTGAGGGGCATAACTTCTGCAGGGAATTTTTGTACTGAAAAAAATCTTTCTATAGACACAGTTGTAGTACCACTTTTGTATCTCTAGTTTATTTTGATTTGTTTATTGACACTGGTAATTTTAATGGTAAAAATAATTTTTGGCCACTGAAAAACACAAGGAAAAAGAAAGTTTCTGTTTTCAGCTTTCCTCAAATTCTGTCACATTTGTACATCTTAACCAGTCCACGGTGATAGAGAGCAACCCTTAATAGAGCTGGACATAGAGAAGTTGCTGTACCCCCTTTTGTTATACTCACTTAAGGGCTACAGGTGGAATTGCTTCTCCTTCCTTAGGATAATATTTAAAGTTCATTCAATCACTTTCCTTCCTGTCCTAATCTGTCAGATCTTTGTCTTTACTTTGTGCCAGAACCAGACTAAGTCTGACCCATCACTGCATAATTTCAACTTGCTAGACATCCAGGAAATTATTCACTTACTATGCAGAATGGTGTTTTTAATTGCTCTTGAGAACTGGCATAGGTAGGGTGGGGTTGAACAGTCATGGCACAGATGCTGAGAAGGAGGTAGGGATGAACTGCTACAGGAAGGGGAAAATGGTGGATGCATGGAAACCAGCCATTAAATTGTTATTGCTGCTGGGAAATTGTATTTAAGACACCTAATTTGTGCATCTACTATCAGCATCCAGGGCAGAGTACACTTGTGCAGTCCATGGAGACTGCTGGGTGCCTAAAGAGGGAGAAAATGGAGCAGACTCGGTGGTCCCACCTCAGGCGTGCCTGCACCAATGGGCTGTTGGGGCTACTCATGGTCAGCAAAAAACGTAGGGAATCAGTTCACCAAAGGGTTGCACAACTACTGAAGCTGCTCCAGTGGGACAATAGCAGCATGCACAAAAGACAGGGAGAGCAATATAACAGAAAGAACAATTTTTGGTGGCAGCAGGCTTGTTAAATTAGTTCAGTTATCCCATAATATACCTTCAGTACTAAGAGTATAAGTAAGAAAAATCCTAAATTGTCAATGATAAGTAATAAACAAACAAACAAATAATAATTAAAAAATCCAGTAACATTTGTTGAAGCAATGCAGGATTTTGGTAGTCTGCCTGAGGCCAGAATTTGGTATATACTATAAACATAATAAAAATAGTAATAGAGCCAAATTTTAAAGACTGGACAACACACCTTTTATTCCCACTACCAAAGTGATACTGCTTCACAGCACTAGAAAAGAATTACATGAATTCTGAATATTAAACAAGAATACTGAAATTATGTATATAATATATTAGAAAACAAAACACCAAAACTTCAAAACACTTCTCTTGTACCTGGGACACTCAGTTTAAAACAGCTTCCCATTATGGAAGCACTTGGCTTCTCTGGGGTTTATGACAGACTTTCCCTATGAATTTTTCTGTAGAAATAATGACTCAGAGAGCAGCCTTGAGACACACAGCTTCCAAGATCGGATATTTGCCTGACCTTGCAGACCTCCTCAGGAAGGAAATGAGTTCCTCCAAGGAAAACACGTGACAGCAGATTCAGAGTCTATTCTGCAAGCAGGAGTCACTCAATGAGGCATTCCAGTTTTGAACTTCAGGGTGAACCAGGGTTCCTACCATGCTTATAAGAAGTCAGAAAAACACCCCAAATCAGGCTACATGAACAAACAAGCATTCTCCCTTTTACTTTCTGTTGTTTTCTTCCTTGGAGTGGCAGTTTCACTGCAAACTATAATCAGAATCATTAAAAAATAAGCTCTCCCACACCTGAATTTTTAACTTGTGACAATCATTTACCTGTAACACAACAATTTACTTGTACTCCTATACTGCAAACACTCCACTCTGCACACAATAGATGCACAAAATAAACTAAAATAACTTCCTAATTTATTTGAAATTTTGATATTGTACACATTAAAATCTGAAGCCTTCACTGTTGAAATGAAGTATTATGAGATTTAATAGTAGAACTCCAAATTGGTTTTATTTGCTGCTTCCCTTTTATTTTTCCTAAAGTGTAGTAGTGACTTTGACAGAAAAATTACATTGCTTTCAAGTGAGAGTATGCTAAATGATTTAGGAAGAGCAAGAACCCATTTAAAACTACTCAAAATTCAGACTTCATTTAAATGTTTTTCATTTGTTCAGAAAAATGTTTTATTAGCTTAGCACTCTCTTTATCCAGCCTCTTCTGACAAAAAACATTAGCAGAAAACTATCAACCTAAAGAGGTAGTATTACTCGGAGTAATTCACTGTATGTCCAGACAAAGGTTTTCAACTAGTATAAATATGAACAAAGCTGGAAGTAATCAAGTAAATTAAAGGGGTAAAAAAAGATTGCTCTGATAATATTCTTACCCCAAAAGAACTGCAGTAATTAACAGCATCCTGCCTGCATAAGAATTTCAGTGCACTGAAATTTCAGAAGCATGTGTCTACCAAGTCTGAAAAGAAAGCTAATTCAGCAGAGGCAAAAAAAGTGTAAAAAACACAAAAAGGCTTCATGGTGCTGCTCTATTTGGTGGATTTGACTGGAAAGGTCAGTTTTTCCTCAAGAGTGATCATAAGAAATGCTCAAAAGAGGGTGAAAACATTATTGTATGGCTAATATAATGCCCTTTGCCCCACAAGCTTCAGCATATTTTTGAAGCTGAAGGTTGTAATCAAAGGCAGGGGAAAGAACAATGCCCATACGTAAGGGGCACAGGCAACAAAAATTGAATGTTCATATAAATTCACCCAAAGTTTGAATGACCACATGGGTCCTTTTGGTAAGGTAAGGGCTATAGCCTTAATGACCCTCGGGCTGAAAAAGGGCCTCAACACAGGAGCTCCCTTACATGACAGATTTTTCAACGTAGTTGAAATGAGTTTTATTTTGAAATGAGATGAGTTGTAACCCTGACTGCCAGCCTTCCTGCAGCAAACACTTACTCACAAAGCAAATGCAGCTCACTCCTGCCAAGGTGAAGAGCATCCCGGGCCATGGGAGAGCCCCAGCATTGGTGGGGCCCATCCTGGAGTGACCCACTGCCCCAGCAGGTGTCTACACAGGGAAGCAGGAATGACCATACAGTCACCAGGAGATCCATGACTACTGGAAAAACACAGGAGCTTTCACTCCCAAGTACTCACTTCAATCCATCTCTTACCTATCAGTACGTGTATTTTCCCCTTTTATAGTTTACAGAATATCATCCAGTTTGTTCTATTGGGAAAGGCATTGAAAATACCTATTTTTGGATTGAGAATTGTAAAGGGTTTTTTTTTTTTGGTTTTGTTTGTTTGGTTTTTTTTTAAACTATGTCATTCAGATATTATTTGCAGTATTTTAATAATTACTTGAATTATTCCTTTGAAGGGATTTCTTGAGCGCACGTGTTTCAAGTCTTTGGAACAGAAATAAAATATTTTAAATACCTATTCAGATGAACCTTCATTCATACACTGATCAGAATGTTCTCTTCTCTTTAGTAACTTATTACTAGGATAGAAATTGTTCAAATTCAGTTTGAATGAGTTATAATCTCCATATGCTACTGGCTTAATTTGGAAATAAATTTTGCACACGCTGTCATTAGCTGTAGCTTAACGAGCCTGCTTAATGCTTCTACCCCAAGACACGCATGTTGTGAACAGTTGCTCATCTTTAATCTCTTTCAAAGTTTGACAGTATCACAACAAATAAAAAAACTCAGGTTAATGGCCCCACAGTTCAGAATAGCCGGGACATCTGCAGAAGTGAAGAGATGAGTTTCAGTGGGGAGGCTACTGAAGTGTGGGAACCTGTGGTCTCAGGGTTTCAAAAAATAAGACTGAGATTACATTTAGACAGGAAATTTTCAGTTCTCAAGAAATGCAAACTTTGTGAGCATGGAAACGACCCAAACCACTTCACCCTCTTGCTTTCAGTCAAACCGATGGAACTTTGTTCATTTAATAAATACAAAAATATAAATAGCCCAAAAATTCTAGAAGCGTGATAATCTCAATTGAGATGAACAAAGGAAAACATTTCTACAGAACCATATTCCTGTTTATGGACTCATTGCTTTAGTCTTTTTCTGATCCTGTCTGATTTTCAGTGGTCAGAGTCTCAGGGAGCTCTTACAGTGTATGTACAAACACAGGTGCTAGTAGGGGGCACAGAATTTTCTAATTTTGAAATGCAGTTCAAGTACTACAAAGACTCACATCTTGGCAACTGGGAACAGCTGAAAATGGGTTAGTAAGCCTTAATGGAGGGGACCTGTAGGGTACAGGAGCAACCCAAAGGTCCCGTCTTTCAGATGTGTTTGTCTGAGGCACTAAAAAAACCCCGTAGATGAGCCCCTTCCACTGTTGTAAACTCAGATACTGCATAAGACAAACATGCTGCAGAAGATGCAGGAGGAGAAATATGTAAAAAAGGAGAAATATGTAAAAAAGTAATACTTCCACTCCAGGCAATAGAAACTGAAAGAGAAAAGGCTATCAAAGAAAGCAATCCTGCTGGCACCATCAAGGCCCATCATCAAGAAAGTCAGTGATATATTACATATTTATTAGCTAACCAAGATATTATAAGCATTCTACTGAAAACAATGCACTTTCAATTAAGCATTTGTTCTCTAAAAGGGTAAGGATTATTTAAGTATGTGTTTTCAGAAGGTGTAAGAATAACTCAGTATAGTCACACTGAAATCAAGTTTTCTTTGCTCTCCTTTCATTTTTCACTGACTTGAGACAACTGGAAAACAGATGTGTGAGAACAACATTATAAACGAGATGTAAAAGCTGTGAAGGGCAGGAATCCCCTTGCCTCAAGTCCTTGATGTGGATGTTTGCTCTCAAGGGCAACAATGTCCTTCTCAGCAATAGAAAAGGCTTCTTGCATGGACAGTCAAGAGATGGCAACAGAGATAGGGGGCTGCATGACTGGTTTTGGGGAGAGGTAAAAACAGGAGAGAAAGGGAACACACAGTCTTGTCACCTACATCACGCTTCTAGTCCAAAGTGTCCTTTAGCAACCCAACATGGCTTTCCAGTCCATGACCTTTTGCAAGAGTTTCTCTTGGCATGGACTAATGAGGCTTTCCAAATTAGGCACTGTTTCTGTTTGGTATAAACCCTATGTAAGGTTCATGGTGCTAATGACACATACAAGTATTGTTGTCTTGATAGGAAATGTGCATTTTTACTGAAGAAAGAGGGCCAAAGCAAAACGTAACAGATGTACACTTGTAAAGGCCAAAACTGAAAGTAGTATACTGGGATCATTGCTAAATTTGTATATGTTTTAAGATCAGAAAGTGAAAAAAAAATATAAGAGGTCATGAAAATTATTCAATATAAGATGGAGAACTAAAATGGTTTAGTTCTCCATCTCCATCTCATGCGCTTATAATTGTGTGTCATTACTGGTCAGAGTTAAAATAATTAGAGTTTCTCTTCATGGAGCAATTTAACATATTAAATTAAGTCTTGAAAAATATCAGAATAATGAGTCTTCTGTGGTGCTTATTTGGGAGATATTTACATCCAGATATTGGGGTGGGTTTTTATTCTATTATTAACAACCTTCATATTTGTCTGAAAATGTATTTTCTGCCATATTATTTAAAAAAAATCTTCATTCAAATGATGTTATGTTTTAAAATAAATTCAGAATATACATACCTAAAGCATAGACATACACATTTATACCCTTCACACACCTCCCAATGCCACTGAAGACTGTGTGTTTCAGGCTACTGTCCACATTGAGTGGTTTTAGCCTTACGTCCCCAACTATCTTTGTCATTCCCTGGTAAAGCACTAAAACAGTTAACCAACTCATTCTATTTATCAGTTATAACAAAATGCACTGTTATGCTAAAACCCATAAATATTCGGCTTTTGAAGACTACTTGTTTGTTACTTTTCCTGTCACTACCACTATCTTTGTTACTCTGGAAGGCAGACTACATTTCCTAAACCCGTGTCCAGTGTTCTAAAACAGTTTTTTTGTTTGTCTTTATATGCATTTACTTGCCTAATTTCCAAATTTATCACTTTATTATTTACTTTCTACACAAATCCTCATTCCAAGGAAGTATTTGTCGTGAATTGTATTCCACCAACAACTTTCAAGCATTGTAGTATCTAAAAACACATAAGCAGTGAAAGGTCAGGCAAGAGGTCGTTACAATGCATCAGTTTAGAGCTTGAACATGGACTTAAAGTCTGTTGTCTGAAGAGTCTGGACCAGAACCATGGAAAAATATGACAGTACATTTTACTTAACTTCTAGTCTGGCTTCCCTGGAAACCATAGTCATGAGAACAAAGATAATAATGCTGTACTATTCACAATTTTGTTTAATTCTTTTGTTCTTCCTGAATAGATTAGACCTTCAACACCATAATTTCCACTAAAATTGAAGGAAATAAGTAGTGTGTGAAAGACTTGCCAACTTTTAAATTTGTAAAATTAGGTTAAAAAAACCATGGCTTATATTATTTAAGGAAACTTGGGCAGACAAAACCCCCTAATCTCATAGTACTTAGAACTATTGTAAAGTCATAGCTCATTATCCACAGTCATACGCATGAAGAACTTTAAATGTGTCTAAAATAATAAACACACATGCACTTCCCACATGAAAGACTGATCTTGGTATTCTGTATTAACACTTTCTGTCATCCTTCTAAACTCTGACAAAGAAATACCAAATGGAGGAAACAGACACTGCAGATAAGACTGCACTAAAGAGAGAATTTTCTAAAGTCTGCCTTAATAAATATATTTCAATGAAATAAAATAAATGTAGCTGGAAAACCATTGTAGTAAAAGAGCTTATTCCTATATCAATCGTCTTCCATACAACAACTTTATATTTTTCAATCCTTGCAAATACTGAAGCATAGCCAGTTATATTTTTGCATCTATTTCTGGGTTAAATAATTAAGTAATATAAAATAATATTCTATACTAATCACTGTGATCGTTCATCATTTTAATTTAATAAAAAATTTATACACTGAAATATCTACCTAGCAGTATCTAATTTAATAATAATATGATAATAATATCAAGCTGCGTCTAATCTAATAGTGATGAAAGTCCATGAGCTCTACACTTTGCTAGGTTGGATATGATGTTCTAAATATATGTTAAACTTGCAGAACTGGCACTACAGAAAGTAACACTCTCAATCTGTTAAGCACAATGTAAAAGAAGGTGCCACTTATCTAAATGTTTAATAACACATATCACTATTACAATGACATACTATGTCTTTACATATCGATGCCAAGTTGAGTTTTGCCTTTTTGCTTTTATATATTCTCTATATTTTTTACATATGTCTTGTAGCTCTGTAGCCTATCATTGTATTTATAGGTGGCATTTTACCTACTCTATTAGATGGAAAGATAAAATAAATTCCCCAGCAGCTCCAAGATGGGCGTCCAAGGTTACATCCTCTGGGAAGCCAGGGTTGAAACCAGCTCTCCAAGACATTTTCATAAACAAAGTTTAGTTCCTATCTAAGGTGGGGGGTAATTCACAAAAGGGTAGAAACCAAGCTGAATTATCTCATCATTTATGTCTCTAACTGGCGATTCTTGTCAGTTATACTAATTTGCTAAACATCTAAAAATTGTATGGGCTTCATATTACGCGTGCATCTTCGGTGCTTTCCATCTAGCAAGTTGTGCACCTAAGGATCCTTACAAAGGTAACCCCTTTCAATCACTTAACTGTGTCTGGCTCGTGATTTTAGGATCAGCAAAAAGGCACCAATATCTGTTGGATTTTATTAAAATATCTTCCATTAAATAGAAAGTTAGTAAAGTTAAGGATATGCAGAGAATCTATAAACTTAGATATGAAAATATTCAGCTACTAAAAAGATATATGCATAGAATTGTAAAAATAGATAAGTAAATCTATTAATATATGGTTTATATATATATGATTAAACTTTTGATTATACTTTTATGATTATACTTTTACTGACCCACACATATGTATGAAGCTGTACATTTTTACTTAAAACAAAGGCATACGTATTTCTTCAAATTCAAGATTCTAGATATTCGTTAAGTTAGACATTACTGAAAATTACCCGTATTTCTATGCTAGACAACTCTACATAGACATAAATACCAACATATTGTATTATGCAATATTAGTATTGGTTTTATATACTGACACAAGCACTGTAAGTATAGGCATAGAATGTATGTATATTTACATATATGTGCATAATATATTTATATGTATGTCCAGAAAAAAATGCTCTTGGATTGTCAAGCCCACTGTTTGTAGAAGTATAGATTTGTAAGTGCCGGATTCTTATAACATCACACTCTATCAATATTCAAGCTGACATAAAGTAATGCCATATAAAAATAGCTGGAAAACTTCAATACATATTTTGCCAGAATCTTTGGAAAGTTATTTAAATATGAAAGGTTTTTTTATCTATAATGTGTGTATAGCAGGGATGTAGACCTACTTTTGCAAACTATTTGTAGTAGCTGTGGACTTAATAAAGGTCTCCCACCTTTACACGGTCAAAAGTTTATTAGAGTTGAATTCATTCCTCCCTATCTGGAAACAATTCCTATTCCTTTAATATTCATGAGTTGTTGAATTGACACACAACAGAAAAAGTAATCCTTGCATCCTGAATCAACAGTGTAGGAAAAACAGATGTGCATGGATTCTACCACCAAAACTAGCTGGAAACCAGACAAACAAGAAGCTCATTTTGTTTCTGGAATTGCTGAGTGCTATTCAGAGAGCTGCCCTGCTTCATAAACGTGCCCCAAAAAAATCAGCATTAATAAATTTCAAACAAAAATATGGTGAACCAAAGCTAAGTTACAACAGTCTGATTCAGCAAAAGAGCTTTCTTGACTAAGCATTAGAAAAATTGTGCCAAAACTATTTTTGGACAAGAAGATATATGTTAGAAGCTAAGTTCTCAGTAAATACTAAGACAAGTAAAACTAATTTCAATGGTGTTACGCTGGCTTTACCCCATTTCAAAATACAATTTACCATCTGTCTTTCTCTTTTGTTATACTTTTTCATGGCTCTTTGCTAATATTAAATGAGTGATATATTTCCATCCACGCCTTATAAGTTTGTTCTCCCTCAAATATTCTCTATTGTTCGAAATAAATCTTATCCTACTGGGTTTTTTCCTCACGTTCATGATTCTAAATATATCTATCAAAAAATGATAATTTTATTAATTTTTTCTGAAAAAAATAATGTATGTTTAAATTGTCACTTTCTTTTTATTGCAACAAGAAAAAAAAGTGAAGAATCAATATAAAAAATAATTAGCCATAAATATTTTCTATGAGGTAATGTGGTGTGGAAAGCACAGGAATTTGTTCTTTCTATATTTAAAACCTTGATCGTTTTTGCTGCTAAAAATTACTTTTATCACAATTTTGATCCCCACATCATAAATCTAGTGTATTACCAGTATATTTCCTGTTCCCATGCTTGGTCATGGTTTATTGCTTTTTCCATTACTAATATGCATCTGCCTATGGTCAACTCTAAAAAGAAAAACAAAAACCAAAGCGCATCTATAGACACTAAGCCATCAATGAGCATGAAGGTGGTATCATGTGGATGTGTAGCTAAGCAAGAAAGGATTGCTTCTGAAGGAACACAAATGCCCTCAATCCCCTCTGCCCCAATACAAGTCGAGAAATAGAAACACCTCTCAGGGCTGGAGATAGAGCTTTCCTTTGGCAACTACTTCTCATTTTGAGATGTCCACAATTGTTGCTACACTGACTGTTAAACACACTTCAGTGTAACACTCCGCTGGACAAGTGTACACAACTCCTAATTGAGGAGTTTCATTTTTGCCGCAAAATGAGCTAGATTGTAATGGCATCTTTTGTCCTATGCTTGATGAGGGGTGGGATATTGTTTAAATCATTAGCAATACCACTGCAAGAAAATGTAAGTAATTAGCATAGCTTAACACCCGGAACAGCACCAGCTGCTGTTGCTAGTATCAACAGTGTGTCGATTTAAAAAGAAAAATTTTAAAAAAGAGTCACCTTAAGGGGTTTAGCTTTTCTTTTTGGAAGATAAAGTTAACCACATATTTTTTAAATGATACACTATAATATTGGCTACTTCATTCTCATTCTTTCAGAATTTTTTTTAAAGATTTGGGTAGCCTATATACCAAACCCTATGTATACTAAAAAGCCACCGCAGCAATATAGCAAGCAACAATCCATTTTCTCAAGTGGGGATTTTCTAATTCATTTCAATACTTAATTTGCCAGTGGTGTACACAATTTACATTAGTTAATAAAGACCATCTGCAATCTCATGCCGAATATTATGTTAGCAGATAAACCAATGATTCAGGCAGTCATATGGCCCTTAAGGAAGGAGGAGGAAGAGGCCTGAATGTGAAAATGGACCTGAAATTTTTGCCCATCAGCTACCAAACACTAGTGTGAACTGGTATTGTTCCATTACTTCTGGGGGATAAATACTAATCTGTGGAACCGAAAATCTCATTTTCTAAGATTGATTTGTAAACCAGAACTAATTGCTATGACAGGAGAGGTAATGAGGAAAGAGAAAACATTACTTTCAGATTACCTTCTTATGAACAGAGAATGGATGCTGGATCTGCATGGAAACTACCTGGCCTAATGTTCCTGGTCCAGAGCATAAATGCGTCGTATACGCGGCATAACTGACATGACTGATGTAATCAGTGGCATTAGCAACATGAAATAGGCTGCTTCATGACTAAGATGATAAGAACAGGGTTTCACATAGACTAATAATTGTCTGTGTAAACTTCTTTTACACAGTTTGGGTACAAAGAAATTCCGCATCTCAAAAAAATCATACGAATAATATAAATAATGCTAGGAGTCGTCATTCTTAGATAAGAGTTATTTGGCTCCAGTCTACACTAACCATTAAATTAGAACTTTAATTAGTCTTCAAGGAGGTTGGTGTAAAGTACTTTAGTAGGCTTTTGGAGGTTAGCTAAACTGGGTGACACCCAACGTGAATGTTACTTGTCTTTTTGAGATACGCCTTCAGAGTGTGCTTAGTCATCTTCGCACAGAAAAGACACAGATCACGCAAAAATAACCTCATTTTCTTCCTATCTACAGTACTGAGTCAAAAATCACAAGGGAGAAGACATGCCTTTTAAAGTCTTCTTTCAAGTCTTGAATTATCTATGTACATCAACACCAAGAAATGCTTACTAATTTTTTCACATCCTCAAAAATATGCTTATCCAGTATTTAATGTTGAAGGTTTTTCATGTCAAGTAGTATATTCCTACTGGTATAAAGGTGGTAACCAATGCATTGTTATGTTACTAAATAGTAGCACCTGTTAAGAATGTAAACCCACTGGATTATTAAAAAGCACTCTAAATCCATGCACCTATTCACATTAATGGCCCATGCCAATGTTATCAAAACTATTAAAATAACAAATTAGTTCAGGAAAAAAGAAAGCAAAAATATCAACTCCTGTTTGGCAAATAAAAAGGTCTTTAAGAGACGAAAGGAAGTTATCAGGTCCGGGTAAAGAAGTGTCTTTCGTTATGTTAATATAAATCAAAGAATACTGTCCGCATGTTTGCATACCATAGAGGCACAAAACCCACGCAGAATGTATGTGAAGATTTCACCAGCAATCACCTAAAGTTATCACAGACGTGTGCAGCCACATACTTTAATCTGAAAGAATTTAAGTTAGTTAAACCTATAATTCAGTTTCTTTTCCACATTCAAAATTCTGTGTGGGAAGGCTGGCGATTAAGCCTCGCTCTCCATGCTTGTGATTTCTTGATTGCAGTCCATCTTTAAAAACTCCCCCCACAGCTGCACACAGGCACAGGCAGACTGTCTGGAGGGAGTGGGTGGAGGAAAGTGCGGGATGCCTAATTCCTGCCTTGGCTCTGCAGCAGCACAGGAATCAGTATGAGAAAAATGTACACCCAGGTGGGTGTGAGGCCACCTGGCTTGGCCTCAATGTTCAGCAGGAGCTCTGACTGCTGGCAGCCTGGAGAGCCTCCAGAGCACACTGAGACCTGGCTGCCCACTGCCACCTTGCCCAGGGCATCCTGCACAGGGCCAGGCTGCTGGAGCCTCCCAGCTACCTGGCAGGAGATGTGCCAGAAGCTTGCTGAACCGTGGGAATGGCACAAGAAACAATTTTGGCTTTGTTTCCAGGATTACACTGCCCGTGAGACTGGTGGGAGGCAGTGCGGGAAGAGTGGAGCCAGCATTCGGCTTCCCTGGCTGGATAGGCAGCTGGCATCCCTGAAGCCAGCACAGATAAATGCATCTCCTGTTAGTGGTGATGTGAAGGGCTTTTCACAATGAAAGCAACCTAATGAAAAATAATCAACAGCAGAGCAGATGCAAAGAATGCCTGACATTTCAATCAGCACCTGTTTATGTGTAGTCAGCACTAAACCTTGCCAGCTGCCAGGAGTAAAGCTGCAGGTAGATAAGAAAATTCACCTAAACAGTACTGTAGACTGTAGATTCATTATGATAGCTTTAGAGAAATCCAAACACAAGTGAGGAATTTTTAAAGTTAAATCTGACATCTTTTACATGGTGAGCAAACACACATACAGATCTGTATGTGTATCTCATATGATTAGAGATCGCACATCTGCCTTTCCCAGCCACTGCCTGAACGAGAACTTTAGCATGCAACCCAGGGGTACTTTCCTTCCCAACCACACACTGCTTGGCTAAGAAAACTGATAGGAAACACTGACCTTTAGCTTGTCATAGCGGTCACTTAAAGCTGCCACCTGATGGTCACGGTGACGTCCGACCAGTTTACACAAGGCACAAATTAACTGGTCATCAGTCACGCAGTACATGTTAACTTTCTCGTCCTCATGCTCCAAGCACATTAATCCCCTGATGTGAGAGTCCGGGATGGGCTCAATGAGACGGTGGCCGGTGAATGGCTTCTTATTGGGGTGAGTGGCTTTCAGGCACTCCTCGCAGTAGGACACCTCGCAGGTAACGCAGGTTTTCACCGCTTCCTGGGCAGGGTCCTGGTCGCAGAACTGGCAGAGGACCTTCTCGCAGGACGACATGCTGTTGTTATCGAACGCCCGCTCCCGGCGGGTCTCGCTGGGGGAATTGGGCCCACTGACCGAGGCTTTCTGAAACCTGTCAATGATGTTCTGCAGGGTGACGTTACGCTTGAGCCCGTCTAGACCGCGCTGGCTGAGGGTGATGACATAGCGGCAGGTCGGGCACTGGAAGGCGGTGATAGACTCCACTGGCTCGTTGGTGGCGCAGTGGGAGACCAGGATGCGGTGCGCGCAGTTGAAGCAGAGGCTGTGAGCGCAAGGCAGCAGCAGCGGGTCTTCAAACAGCTCCAGACAGATAGGGCAGGTCAGTTCTGACTCCAGTGTTTCCATCTTCAGGCAATGCTTTCCTGTGGCGTCAGCGAAATCCAGGGAAGCTGATCAGCTATCTGGAAACACATGTAAAATTCGATTAGGCAAGAGAAAACATGAGGGGTCAGCCGTGGGGGGTTGTCAACTTTCGCCACTGCTCCCTGGTCTATCAACCCACCACGCCGGGCAGGAGAGCAATCAAAAGTTTTGAACCTGCACATACACATATCAAGGTATTTAAACCGCTTTTTTTTCCCCCCTCTCTGTTCACTTAAGAATGAAAAAAACCCAAAAGTTCTTCATTTTTTTCCTCTTTCCTTTTCTCTCTCATGCGATCAAGGAAAACAGCAGATGTTTCTGTGCATTATTAAAACTCAAAATGATGAACTTAAAACAGCCTATTACAGCAAAATTAGATTTCTTTTGCAGATGCTACTTTTGGCTTCAATTTAAACTCTTCTATTAGTAAAACTTTTTAAAAAACCCTTCAACTTTGTATGGCATTGTGCAAGGATTAGTCCAGAGTATTATAACCGATGAATTTAAAATGTCTATTAGCATTAAAGGAGTTATTTTATCAGATTGAAATTTTCACTTGCTACTATAGCAATAGCGCAACATTTAGAGTACATATCTGTGTTTACTTGTGCAAATATATATATGGATATAAACACAAGGAATAATGTTTCTGGGGAAGTATGTGATATCCTACATATATGTATGATATATATCATATACTGCTACACTCCTATGTATTTCAAGAACACATGCAGCTGTATTTATATGCACCTGTATTTTTGTGCATATATAACTGTGTACATATGCCAAAAAGTATATCACATACATGTTTGTAGTAAGATTAAAGGAGCACACAGTGTTGTAACAGAAATGCCCAAATGAAGATGAATTAGGTAGATTCCAAACAGTAGTTTAGCCCAGATTAGTGATGATGCTAACCTCTAATACAAGAAAAGCCTCTAGACAGTAAGATAGTGAAATGTGTGATTTGCCTAGGAGGAGTTTGTGATTGTGTAAGTACCCACTTTTGTATGAGTACTCTCTACTGCTAAAACATATGAACTATGGCTTGCTTTAGTGACCTTATTAAACCCCAGAAGTGGATTTGGACTAGAATCAATGATTTTTGAATGGAGGGCATGGGATTTTCTGGAGAAGGCAGCAGTACACCCCCATCAGAGATCAACTGAAACTTCATTTTGCTTCCTTTCCTGTGCTCAGTGTTACAGAGAATGGTTTTGAAAGAGTCGCCCTATGCGGCTCTCCCTGCCTAAGCTCCCATCAAGGGCCCGTCACTGCCGCAAGCAGACAGGTCAGTGAAGCGGAAGCAAAAGCTATGCTTCACACTCACAGAGCTGTACCTCTTCACAGTACAATCTATTTAAGCTTTGTTGCTCATAACTGAGGACGGCTTCAGATGGCACAGCTGCATCGTCTTTACACTGTAAAGTCATTGTTCAGTTGTGTGAACTCTTGACTCCTCCCCTGGCCACGGAAAAGGACAGAAGGACAAGAATCCCCCACAAACAAACCTTGATTCATTAAGGGTGAGAAAAGCTCAGGGCTCATTAGCAGCCTTGGGAACCAAGCATGCTTGAATCTTCTGTGCTTCATGACAATTAGTGTGGGGAGCATGGTGGCAGTGACAGGAATGCTACCTATAACCCCAACACAAACCAAAGCAAAAAGGAAAGTTCAGCAAATGGAGGCAAGGTTCAGACTTCATCATTGGTATTTAGTCCTCCTTGCTGTGTGGGAAGAGCAGCAAGGCGTCTGTTCCAGACGTATGCTTAGAAATTAGGATACTTTGCCTCTTTGCACTAATGCGTCCTTTTATTCTGCCAAGAAATCTGAATATTTAAAAAATGCACTGACCCCATCACAAAATTTGCTCTCCTGTATCTTCCATGACGCTGATCTTATTTGAAATGAGGTTCAGTTTGCCAAAGACTAATTCATTTATAGTTATCCATCAGCTGCCATAATTGCACGGTGCATCTGGTCAAAATTAAATGTCTGGAAATTTAATATAAGCAGGAAGACAACTCCCCTCTCAGCCATAGCCATACAGCACAGAAGAGATTAAAGCCTTTTCTGCAAATGAAGACCAGTTTGCCTTTCCTCCTCTTCACTCTCTGTCTCACAGAAGTCCCAGAAGATCAAAATCTCATTCACATTGTTTGAATCCCTTCCACAGCACAACTGTCTACCTCATCATCCCCTCATCCTGCAGGCTGAATGCTGCACTGGAAAAGGGAGAAGGGGATTTGGGCTTGGCAGGAGACAATGTTTAAAAAGACAAACTAATCATTGCTCATCTATTGGCAACCCTGTGAAAACCTGCCAGCCTTTCAGGTTTGTTTCTTAGACCATATTCAGAATACAGGGCTTTCTTCTATGCTAATCTTTCTGTACAAAATTCCTTCTGTTCCTCCATGTGCCAAACAGTTTCATTCACTCCATTTCCTTCTTAGAGCACTTTTTAAAGCAAAGGCTTTTTTATGGTACTCATATACAAGAGAGATATAGATAAACAGCTAGAAGCAGCAGGAAAACATTTGCATCACTGCCTTATAGAAAGATGTTTGAATCACCATTGAGGCTCTACACAAATACCATCATCTCAATTGATGACTAACGCTAATCCATCTGACCTGAATGAGCAGCAGTTCAGCCCTAACTAATGCTTTTCAGTATGAGCAAGAGTGCCAAAATCTGATCTCAGACTGTAAACATCGTGGAATAAGAACCTATCTTCCAAGGTAAACAAAGCTGAGCACACTGATAGAAACCAAAAAATTACATTTCCCTGTTTTCCTTTGCACTTGCAAATAAGTCAAAACACACCACACCTGGGACTGAATAATGATTTCTTTGAGAGCCCCTCACCAAAGAGGGGCTGCATTTTCTGGACAATCAAATGATCACTCTTTAATCCACTGTAACTCTGCTTTCACTTTTAAAAAGGTACCTAAAGGACAGATCAGTGTGCTGACGATCTAGCTACAAAATCTTTCAAACTCACTGGCCCTTGCCTTTCATATTGAATTTGTTCTGCTTTTCTTTCCTTGAGAATGGTAGAGAATCCATAGCTACAGAAAGCTGGAAGACTAGACAGAAATACAATATGCATGGTTTATATATGCATATGGTTTTATTCCATATTCAACCTAGCTCAAAAATTGAAAGGCACGCAGCCTCCAGACACAGAAAGGAAAGAAGGAATTTCAAGTACACAATTTCCTATTTGCAAAAATATGTAATTACTGGCAGAAAATTATATTATAACCAAAATGTCATTGAAATGACGGCTCTTATTCTTCTACCCACAGGAGGTACTTTTAAGAGCAGATATCAAAATAAAAGTGATTGTCAAAACAAATGTTATTTAAACAACAAAAATATACTTAAGTAACTTCGAATTTTTGACATCTCCCCAGGCACATAATGATTAGTTATGCAGTTTATTGTAAACATGTACTAAATGAAATCCCCAAATCAATCTAGTTCATTGCAAGACTTCTACTAACACTACTGGAGTTAGCATCTCTGTACCTCTGGTTACAAGCATGACATATTTTGCAGGTGGCATTAACACCTTAATTTGCCAAGACATAGCCCAGCAGCAACAGTGGGACAACTTCTGAGATAACAGATTTAGGAAGAGAAAAAAGTTACTGCAGAGAAGCAATTGCAGCCAGAGAAGATGGGAGTGAGAGTATGTGAGAGAAACAGCTCTGCAAACAACAATGACAATGAATAAGGAGATGGAGGAGATGCTCCAGGTGCAGATGTCCCTGCAGCCTGAAAGGAATAAGATAAATGTGTCTTTACAAACAGATGGTGTGAATCTGCTTGTAGATAAGGCCAGGGACTTGAAGGTAGGGAAGTAACAGGAGAAACCACCAGTTTCAGAAAATGTTACTAATTGACATGGACTGCTGCTCAGCCAAGGTCTTGCTAAACTCCTGAACTTTGAGAAGAAGAGCAAAGACTTAATAGAGCTATGTTATACAAAGCAAGGGGGGAGGTGTGTTTGCGTGTGCATGTTAAGGGGAACATATAATAGGTGAATTGGGAAGTCTGTAGCTTCCAAGTGCCTTAGCCAATGGAGAAAGGGAGAGGGTGATGCAGCCAGGAAAATTAGGATGAAAAGGAGGCTGCATCCTCCAACAGTTTGAGACACCCCACGGGTAAACATCCTATGGCCTCTCTCTTTGTTCATGAATAAATTTATAGGACTCCTCTGTCTTCTTTCTGGACAGAAACCTCTGGCAATGTGAATTTTTCTGCACAAACCCATGGTGAAGACCATGGTGAGGCAGGCTGTCCCCCTGCAGGCTGCAGAGGTTCATGGTGGAGCAGAGATCCACCTGCAGCCCTTGCAGGACTTCACACCAGAGCAGGTGAATGCCGAAAGGAGTCTGTGACCCTGTGGGAAGCCCATGCTGGAGCAGATTCCTGGCAGGACTTGTGATCCCTGTGAGGGGCCCGTGTTGGATCAGTCTGTTCCCGAAGGAGTGCACCCTGTGAAAGGGACCCACACTGGAGAGTTTGTGAAGAACTGCGCTCTGTGGGAAGGACGCAGGTTGCAAAAGCTCTTGTAGGAACGGCTGTCTCCTACGGGATTGACCCCACACCAGAGCAGGGGAAGAATGTTAGGAGTCCTCCATCCTAGGAGGAAGGAGTGGAAGAAACAATGTGTGATGAACTGACTGCAATCCCCCATTCCCCATCTCGCACTGCTGCTAGGGAGAACAAGGCAGAAAAATCAGAAGTGAAATTAAGCCTGGGAAGAAGGGGTGGAGAAGAAGGTATTTTATTTCTCATTACCCGATTCTGATTTGATTGGTAAAAAGTTAAACTAATTTCCCCAAGTTGAGTCTGTTTTGACTATGACAGCAGGTGAGTGATCTCTCCCTGTCCTTACCTTGACCCATGAACCTTTCATTATATTTATTCTCCCCTACTCAGCTGAGCAGGGCAGTAACAGAGCAGCTTTGATCAGCACTTAGCATCCAGCCAGGGTCAACTCACCACAAATATAAAACTACACTTATAAATGAATGTGTCAAAAATTCTAGTATATTGAGATCACTTTTGGTCAGTAAAACACTACAGAATTCTCCCCACACTGAATAAATCCCTAGCTATCACAATAAAGTTAGCGGGCAATGTTTTAGCATGCCACACAGTGTCTTCTGCAGTTTTTCTATTCCAGCTGGTCCTAAAACCTTCAGGAAAGGTGAGAACAGAGTCTATCAGAAGTGGAAAAGCAGTGGAAAACAATGTCCTACAAAACTTCGCTTTCCACTCTTGTAAAGGTGGAAAAGCTTTAATTCATGGCATGAATTAAAGCTGTTTCATTTCAATTGTAGTGAACTCAGTCCTGTTGTAGGAGGAAGCAGCTGCAGGCCATTTTAGAAATTTTAAGCCTCTTACTAAAAAATAGCACTGGGCAAAAGAGTTGGACTTGTGACACGTTCCAAAATTCCTTGAAAATTCTCTCTGGTAAAATCACAGTTTGTAGTGGTTTGGTGAATTATAGCCAAAATATGCCTAAGCAAGCTTGAATAGCATTTTTCCTGGTCATGTCTTCCAGCAATTTACTGTGTTAAGACTATTATGGAATAGCTGCTACAGTAAGGCCATTTCAACCATGGTCCTCCAAACTCATATACAGGATGGACACAAGACCACTGGTTAATTTAAAGATTGAACACCTGAAGATTAAGTATTTTTGTTGAAAACATCTGCTAACTTTTTCGGATAGAAAATGAAATTTATTAAACCACCATTATACAAATATGAAAAGAAATTGAATACAAAATATAAGTATATAAGTATGAAATGCAATAAAATGTGTTATGCATGCATGTGTGTGTCCATACATATATGTATCCTAGGTTTAAGTACAAGGGGGATTACAGTCAACACCCACACTATTCCTAATCTATGGAGTGCTTAAGCAGGTTACTACCGTAATACACAGCTGTAGCTTTCAAAGTAGCAATATTTTTCTGTTAAGTGCACAATAAAAGTAAAATTTTACATTTTTGTTCTTGTCATAAATCTGCTACAGGCTATTAAAAAAACCTCAGCTTTCAATTTCTTCTGTTAACAGTGGGGAAAAAAGAGAAGAAAATACTATTCTTTTTGCCTTTTTCTATCCTTTTCTAGGATATACACAAAATTGTGTGGGGAAAAACTCTTCATTCAAATGAGTGAATGTGATGGTTCCACACCGCATTCAATCAACATTTCAAATGGGATCAAACCAATGAACTCCTACATAGCCCAGGTAGTCCTTAGTCCATTAAAGATTTTACCTTCTGCACCACAGATGTTGAAGTCTGTGAGTACTCATGATGCTAGTAATTGCCAGCAGCACAGCTAGTGAGATATTAATGTAAATAGTGTAGTTTGTGTGAGTAGTGCAGAAAGAGCCAATAATCAAACATCATATTTCTTTCTTCAGAAATGTTTAACAGAAACTTCTATAGCAGTAAAGAAAGCAAACTGCACACACCCCGAAGCAAGAAAACACTTGTTTTCCCACTGCCTTTTATCAAAGCAGTACAAATTAATAAATATTCAAAGGATAGTGTCTGTTCAACAGCTCCCAATATGCAAAAAGAAACGTTCAGCATGAAAGAAAATTACTAGATCATCCTATTCATACATTTTCACTGACAGAAGGATGATCATTTGCCTTGTCTAGAAGTTACATGCAGTGTTTCCATAATGTTGAGATAGTTGTTTGCAACATTTAAATTATATCAATACAGCAAAAACACACCTGCTACGCTCTTTGCAGTGACATGAAGCCCTGACAACATCCCTTTCTGGTTGAAACATATGCTAGTAGGAGAATATATTTTTGAAAAGTTGAATCCTGTTATGTTATTCAGTGAGACAGGAACATCTCACAGAATTAAGGTTTTTGGCACAACATCACATATTCCTTCTCAAGGGAGATAAAACAATAACTAAGGCTCAAAAACTAACAGACTAGAAAAGAAAAAGATCATGTCCTGTAAATCCCAAAGCAATCAATAAATTGCTGATTTAATATTATATATAGTAATATATTAGGAACAATATTACACATGTGCACATAAACCTATACTACTATACACTTGGAATGCTTATTGGCCTTTATGTTTTATGGTTTTTCAACTCCTGTAGCTTTACATTCTTTAGATACAAGATTTAATATTTCCTCAAAATTCTTCAGGGGAAGGAAAGCAATCAATTGTTTAATCTTTAGCACATGTGTATCAGCATTGACCTTCAATTAAATTTATGGTTGAAGGTCTGTTCCAAAAACCACCTCAACTAAATTTTCACTCTTCATCTGAGAAACTGGTATTTATTCTGGAGTATATCATAGCTGTATAAGAACAAATATCGCATTCACATCTTGGTCTGGATACTGGCAGCATGGAAAACAAGGGGAGCGAGCCTCAAAAACTACCAAAGCGGATAAACCGTAATATACCACACCATTCTTTTTTCCTCACTCATTCCAAGCTAAGAGCTTCCTCGATATAGATGCCACTCCACAACAAAAGGAAGGTAAAATTATTTTACCCACCCAAACCCACCAGTTTTAATAAGGCTTTGGTTGCATGGTAGAGCTGGAAATCTCCCACATTTCCCCAGCTTGTGTAATGCTTCAGGTGACATGGTGCATGGTTTTTTAGTGTAGATGATACAGCAACAGCAATACTCAGAAATTATGCGTTCAAACACATTCCTCCTAGTCACAAAGGGTCACACACACAGATACCTTAGTGCAGCTTGGAAACACTGGAGCCATTAAGACACTGCGAGTTTTCAGAGGAGGTCTTAGGGTGGCAGAAAGAAATGATTGCATTCTCTTTCCACCAAGTTCTTCTATGAATTCCTTCCCCATAGCTAAGTAAAGGGAATCATGGATACTACTTAAATCATAATCATGTCTTCACCTAGATAATGATACTTTAAGTTAGCACAGAAGAACACCAGGGTCTGCTTTCTTATCAAAGAGGGCATTTAAAATAACAGCAAGAAATGTCCCAGGAAGTGGTACTGATGCCTTACGTTTTAACTTCTATATTTTTAAATCCTGTACTGCTTAGAGTGTAACTCTGAAGTTCCTTGTAGCCTGTAATTCCTGCTCTCGTACCAGGTAGACATAACAAAGCCTCTCCGGGCTTTGCCTTCAAGGACAACCAGGCTGGTTTTAGGCCCAAAATGTGTAAACTAAAGATTCTAAGGGGGGGCAAGCTGAGGGGCGTTACATCACTAAAACTGGGGCTTTAATTGGAGCATTAACCCTGATATGCAAATGGTCCAAACCTATAAAAGTGTGAAGAACTCGTGAACCTGTCGTCCATCTTGGGGTCCAATTTTGGAAGCAGCCTCTGGCTCCCCCAGGGTGTACCTTGAAGGCCCTTCAAATAAATACCTGTCTTTATTCCCTTACTCTTGTCTAGTCTCTGTTTCTAGGTGGCTGGAGGAGGCATCACTTCTTTGGCACCCCAGATGGGACGACGAGGCTTCCGAAAATCCTCTGGGACTTAGGAAAGTCCAGCTCAGCTCCCCCCCACCCTGCCGGCACCGGGGGGGGGCAGTTGCTACAGTCCAGGAGGTAGAAGAGAAGCTCCAAGAGCCCAGGAAACTCTCCAGACCCAGCACAGAGGCACGTGAGTAATTGAATAAAGGTGGTATTCTGTTAGCACCTGGGTTGGTGTTAAGAGATCTCTTGCAGTTTGTTTAGGGACTCAGATGAGTCCAGGGGGAGATTTCAGGTGGAATTTCCCTCTCTGTTTGCTATCAGCTCGTGAGAGCTGCAGAGCTTTGTGAGGAACTCGGGAGAGTTCCAGGGAATTTGAGTTTCCCTCTGTTACTCTGTTGCAGCCAACGCCCATTGGCACCCAGCCAATGCATCAGTACAGGTATGAAGGTGTGACCTCACCCAGCACACAGGACTTAAACTACCTGCAAGAAACATTTTTGACGAACTAAAGCTCCTTGCATTTATAATCACATTACAAAATACACAGTGTTAACCTCTCACTATCCTGTTCTCTGGTCCTCATATGTGATCTCAAAAAAGCCTATAAAAGATTTTTTACTTTTTAAAGGAATTAACACATTTTTTCAGAGTTCTAGTCTGTAGATTTGCAAAGAATACAAAGAGATTCTGGCTATTGCAAAAGAAAACCCTACCGTTTAACACTGAAGAGCTCCTTCTAATTTTTGCCTGTGGTACTCTCACCACACTGAACTCCCTAAGATCAATGGTTTATTTTAAAATCAAGATATTGATCAGGTCATTAGAAGAGGAATTTAGCTGTGAACTGTGGGAAGGTGGAAGATAAGGAACAAATCATATCTGTGCTCTGAAGGCTATCTGTTTTCGACCTCTGACAGAAACCTGTCATCCATGGAGGAAACACCCACCTCAAGCTTCCTGGCCCTGAGAATAATAAAATGGACCCAGTAGGAGGACAACTCCATTAGGAAGGAGAATCCTCACACAGGCTCTCACCAGACCCTGAGTCCTGCTCTGAGAGGAGTGGGGACATTTCCTGTCCTACTGGTGTCACTGAGGCCACCATGGGCACATTTCTGCCACCACAGCCTGGGGTACCAGGCTCCTGTTCTCTGTTAGCAGAATGATTTTTAGGAGCATTCTTCAGCTCCTTAGACCCAAACAGAAATCTGCAAGTACCTGGTAGCAAATCACTAAGAGAAAAAATGAGAATCCAGTCCCTCTCTCTTGCTGCACAGTGGTTCCTAAATGCAGATGGTGACATTCATCTGAATGTATTTCTATAGGGTGCCTTGGAAATCAGCAGAAAGAAATGGCCATCTCTAAAGCCATCTCATTTAAACTAATTGAGATTATCTTTAGTATTAAGTGATCTGTGCTTTCTAGATATGTTTATTTTATTCCAGGTATGAAAGGAACTTAAGAATCTAAGAAATTAAGACTACATCAACTAACAAGTAACTCTTCCAGTATTCTCGAGCTTTAAAAAAGAGAAAATAGAGAATCTAAAATCTGTTCTTTTTTATTCTGATGTGCTCAACAATCAGTTGTTTAGCCAAATTAGCTTCCAATAAATATCTTTGAATGCACTTAATTTCTATTGTTCTCTAGTTAAAATCCAAGAGGAGACACAGAAAACTGAGTCAAGTTGCAGGAGAATGATCCCGAAACAATCTCTTTCCAGCTGACACCTCTGAGAGGGAGTTTTCCTGGATTTGGATAGTTCTGGTCCCTGCTGCATGCAAAAGGCATGTGGACAGCTCCTGAGAACCAGATGCAAAATAGTCTCCACTAAGTCTTAAGACCAGCCTGCTTGACATGACAAACCTAACTTCAACTCCTGTATTTATTCACAGTTTTTTGGATAAAGTAATAGTTTGCCTTCCTATACTGCAGATCATGAATCAGGTAAAAGACCTATGTCCTTCCAACTGTTTATCCCAGTCTTTCCTGCCATCTACATCTGCAACTCTCTAAAAGGTTTCAAAGGGTTAAGTTTCTCCCACTCACTGTACCAAGCAGTGTAGTAACAACTTTACTGGCCCTCTCCTCAGGTTGCTTGACATTACCAAATGGCAGCAATAACCCAGATAACACAAAATAGTTAAGGCATGTGTAAAATAGTGCATGATTAAAAATTCTGACCCTGACAAAAGAGGACACAAAATGAAAGCTGCAAAATCACCTGAGAAAGAAGTACAGAATTATATTTAATGGCTAACAAGCTGCAGTAGTTCTGCCCCAAGACACCCAAAGGTTTGGCATCCTAACCCAGCCTGTGCAGGGATGTACCACCCCTTCCTTACAACGAGATACAAAGTCTTAGTCTTTATTCTTTTCTAATAAACCTAAATACTAAGCAGGTGACGAGGCTCCACTTAACCTCTCTTGAGGACTTCCTAAGTCATATCAATTGGCAAAGACGCAGTAGTGCTTTATTGCTTACCAGAGACATGCCCACAGGTGTTTTATTTCTTAAGAAAATGTTACTTAGCAGAAACATACCAACATAAATCCTGGTGATGTCAAATAGTTTCATCTAAGCATTTACATCCTTTCAGAATGTTATCGTTTTAAGCTTTTTAAAGCCTGAGATGAAACCAGTCATTATCCACAGCCACATAATCTTGCCTCACAGTTTTTAATAACCACACTGTGGCAAAACTTCATTACTTTAGGCTAAGAAATTAAGAGCAGCAAAGGGCTGCATTATATCAGCGATGCAATTTGAAGCCTGTGTTGCTGCGGTACAACAGCCAGAAGATCCAGCGTCAAATTTATTCTCACTCAGCAGAGTGAAAGGTTGTCTTTCTGAGCTGTCACTATAGAGTGTCTTTGTTTCTTAGAGTCCCAGTTTCCTCCAGCCCTGAGATACGGGTGGTGCTTGATTTGTACAGCTCTTATGTGTTCAAGGAGATCCTGATCCTGGGAAAAGCCACGCTGAGTAGCCTCATTAAATGAATGGCAAATGCTTTTTTTACTACCCAGCTATGTCTGTCCTCTGACAACACACACACGTATGCATTCACATGCATGCATGGAAAGGATCCAGAAATACTTATTAGTTTGGTTGGACTACTTACTAGTTTACTTGACACCCCCAAATCAATTGTTCTGCAGATAACCTTCAGAACACCCCAAAAGGGAGTAGGAAAAAGCAACTAAAATGAGCAATTGCTTCTGAATAACTGTATCAATACCGCCAAAAGGCCTCTCAAATAAAAGATTCTCAATATCATTCACAAAATAGCTTAGTAGCTTTTAAGAGAGAATGGAAAGAGAAAACAATAGCTTAATTACATCCCTTTAGATGTTCTTCATCAAAGACACAAAAAGTCTCCAGTTTATCTCAAAAAAAAAGAACAAAATTGTAGATTTCCTGGCAAGCAGGTCAGTGTTACTGTAATAACTAGAGTAGCACTTGAGAAAGAATTACTGGTATGCATCTGCACAGTGTCCAGCTTTTTCCTCCAACAGCTTCATAAATACCTACTTTCAAACATCACTGAATGTCATCCTGTTCTCAGACAATTGCTTGTCTTGCAATATTTTACTGGAAAAATCACATTATAATTCTGTACCTGGGCACTATACATGCTGCTGATTCTCCTAAATGTATGTTGCATTCTGTGGGCTTTTGTGGATATAGAATTTGCATATAAAGTAACCATAGTGACCAGACCATCAATCTGAGCATACTGGTGCCAAACATATATCCTTCGAAAAAACATCACCTCTCAGCCATCATACTTGAAGCATGTCACTGCTTTATGTTACGTAACTTCATCAGATACAAATAAATAAATGGAATTTGAAAGACTTTGCACAAGGAGTGAAGCAGGTTTCAGAGAATGATTGTATTTTTTAAATTTTTCTCATGTAAACAAGTATCTCAGCCTTCATCTGTTATTTTAAAACCAGAATTATAATGTTCCAGATGTTGTTAACACTATGCAGATGCTAATGCCCCTTTATCTCTCTAACTGGTTTTATGACAACTAACAAGACAATAAGTCCTTGTTTGAAAACACAAGATGAAAAATGTTCCGTTTTTTCCAGACTTCCCAGTACCAAAAAGATAATTCATCACAGCAACAGAGCAAACCTCAACTCCTCCCTGCAACTGCTAAACACATTATAAAATACTTCCTAAATTACTTGCAGTGGCAAGCGTACACATATGCATCTGCTCCACTCCCACAAAGCCACCCAGCCGCATACCCACCGCTGGATCCTGCCCTACATCTTCTGTGGGAAACATTGCTGCGGAGACAGGGACCACGCTGACCCTCTCAGGAACCACCAGCAGCCCAGCTGGGACAGGCAGTAGCAGCCACCACCGTCCCAGTAATCCTGTGGCAGCACTGACTGCGTCTGCAACTGCAAGACAGTTGTGGCTGAAACACAACAGGAAAATCTCCCCTACAATTGCAGGAAAACTTGCTCCACCTAACCGCCTCCGCCAGGATCCGTGCTCCCAAAGCCAGCCCTCCATGCTGCGCCCACAGCAGAACACCTCCTCTCCCTCCCAAGGGCCAGCCCTGGGGGGGTGAAGGCAGGAAGAAATGGATCTTCTTGCAGAGCATCCCAGCAAGCCACCAAGGGCTGTGGTGGGACAGTGCTGACTCATGGCTTGGGTGAGGGCGAACTTGGCTACGGGGACAATTAGCCCAGATTTGGGACTGGCAGCACCCAGCCATGTAATGGGAGGCTGGCTTGGACTGCCCAAACCTGCCATGCTCAAAAGGAACATTTACAAACTTGCTGTTCTCCAGAATGGCAGAACTCTGCATGACAGACTTGTGGCAAATAATTATTTAACTTCTTTTTTACTGTTTTCTCCAAATATTATTCAAAAACGTAACAGTACAAAGTCCAGCAGTTTGCCAAAAGTGGGGACAATCTGAGAGAATACAGCACTCATGTGAAAGACTTCTCTTCCTACAAACACCACAGAGATCCTACTCTCTGAGGTTCACCAGGTGAAACACATGATGATAGCAGTTGCTTAATTTTCTTTTTTTTTTTTTTAATTTACTTTAACTTTTATGTAAGCAGCAAACTGCAACAGGAAACTGCAAATGCTTTACCAAAGTGCCTGGGAGGAATCCTGACTGAAGTCACAGGAGACATTTGGTCTCCAACAAAGGTGTTAAAAAACCACACAAAGTGGAAACAGCAGGAAAGAATTGCTTCCTTGTGTTCTCCGTTTTTCATGTTGCAATGCCCTCTTTCATACAATGGTAACAAAACAAAGTGAAACAAAACATACCTCAGACATTTGAGCATAGGGTTGCAAATCCACACTTGTCTTAGGTTTTTCTTCCATGAAAGAGCCTGCGCTTTGTTCTTTTGAAGCAATAAACAACTGTTGTGATTATTTAATTTCCTATTCACTTAATTTCCTTGAAACAATAGACCAGAGACCTCATTCAAATGCACATTCTTCATAAGGGTTTTAAAGGATTTTTGCTAGCAATGTCTGTTAACTTGTGTGTGGAATAGCAGCTTCTAAGAGGCAAACTGAGCATGCAGAAAGCAAGACAGATGTGCAGAGGGATGACGATTATTAGAACCCTTTTCCATGATATTAAATGTCCATGGATAACCTATAGTCAAGTCAAGTTATAAGCAGCCCAGTAGGAGCCATAGCACAAGACCTAGACAGAAGAATTTTAGATTCCTCAACACAGATCCTGTTCTTGATCTCTCATTAAACAGCATCATGTAGTTTCTTTGAACTGTCTCTCCAGCCACTACACTCATCCAGATGTGTTTGTGATCAACTGGCCCAAATGATTCTTGATTCTCTGATTATCAGATGCTGTCCTGTTGCTCTCTTTGTCCACATTATAGTCTGCATTTTCATGCCCTTTTTTTGCAGACAACCAGCCATAGTCTGAGGCAGTTTCAACAAACATTTTTTATTTAAATCTTCTTCCTAAGAAGTGATAACTCCTAAAAGTGATACCCATCCTAAAAGTGATAACAATTCCAATAATCTTAATTTTGCTGATACATCTGCCTTAAGTCCTGCATGTGTTTTACTTCAGTTTGAGGGTAACAGTGCATGTGTTACAATAGACAACACTGAGGGAGATTTCAGAACTTAAAGCTGAGTATCTCTATGTGATGGTTTGTCAGCAAAGGCTTCAGAGTACTTTTCACTGCTTATGCACAAGTATGCAAGTGAATAATTATGAGTTCAATCCCACGGCCTCATAAAGTTGTATTTGTGCCACTGGTGATGCCAGCTTGTTTGAGTTATCATTCAAGAATATTACCTTAAGATAAAGAAGGCATCTAACAAATATCCTCTGCCAAACTAATCTCCCTTCTTCTACTTTTGAACTCGTGTGAACTATAAAAGAGATGTCTTCTAGCCTTTCTCCTCTGCAAAACCTATTGAAATTCATGAAAGCCTCAAGAGAGATGTCTTCAGACCCGGAGCTAAACTCTAGTATAGCAGAAGGACTGAGATACATGACCAAATATAATCAAATTACCACAGTTTAATAAGATATCATCCTTAGTGCTCAGAGCCAACACAGCTGTGTATTTGCGTTCTTATGATACCTACCAAGAGCTTTGGTGAATTTTACAAAGGAAACAAAAGATGTTTCAGCCACCAACAGCTCCTTTCTGCTGAAAGTTACCACCTTCACCACAGAATCAGTAGATGAAGTGCTGAACCACAGCTTGTGTGTTTCTTTACACCGTATAAACTACAAAAAATGATTGCTTAATATGCGTATGGTTGCAGTAAGCTACGGCAGTTTAAAGAAGTGGATAGCTTGTAACAGTAATTTCTTAAACTATGTCAAAAGATTCACTAGATATTAGCTGGCAACCTCCCTAGCTCAAACAGGATGTAAAGAAATTCAGTCTAAGACTGAGATAATATATCACTAGAGATATAAGTCACTGTATCTAAATTTTATATAGCTTAAGGCTCAGAGACAATGAAAATACATCTGTTGACCCACTGCAAAATTTTTCTTTCATCATGCGTGGGTTCTAAAATGATGTATTTCTGATGCAAGAGTAACCAGAATGTATCTATTTGCTGTGCAGCTGCTGTTTCTGCCAAATTCACAGTCAGCTCTTCATGGTAAAAGTTTGATCAGTGTGATCCTGTTGTTTAATGGAGCACTGAGCATCATACTTTGCATTCTGCACGCCTCACAGCTGTGCTGTATAGTTGCAGTGTTATTCTGGTTACAATGCTCCTTGCAAGCAAGAAACAGCACCTTAGGAGCTGAAGCAGATCAACAATAAAATAGAAACAAGCAAGTGCCCAGTTAGGTTACAAGAAATCCTATTTCCACAAAATATTCAAAGTCCTAGAAAAAGATAATACCAGGACTGACTGGGAGAAACAACTTCGATGGGGCACAAAATCATAATCCAATGTTAATCCTGAAATTCACCAACCCACAAGCATCCAGCACGGCTTTTTGCTGGGTTCCATTGTGTTGCTTGTAAGTCAGGCATAGATACCTTGGTAAAAACAGTTGGACTTGAAAATTGGTCCATGTCTTTTTTAAGAAAGCTAAAAACTAAGATTTTTTTTTTCTTGTTAGTTTGGAAATACTAATATGCAGTTTCCAAAATCTCATTTTTACTGCCTTGCCCTCTGCCCTCAAAAGAGAATTCTCTATGCCACTCCTTCAATGCACAGAACAGAAATACAATCTTTCTTTTAAAATTCATTATTTGTGCAATTTTATCTTACTTTGATGGACAGGGAACACACATTTTTAGATTGATAGGTGTTCCTGCTGGGCACTTATGCCAAACAATCAATCCACTGTCTACAGAAAGCAGATGCCATAGTGTAGCATAATGGATCATATTGAAACTAAAATATTAACAAATGGAACAAATATGCTAATGTCTGCCATTTGTAACTTTTTCACAGGCAGGCACAATGACATAAATTACTTGTTCTATACAGCTAATCATAGGATTCTATGATGAAGAAAACCAACAACAGTGGATTGGCTAAAAATAGTATCTCTCCAGTCTTTCTTCTCTTACCATATGGTCAGTCAGCACAGAGAGGCTGATCCAAATGACATTAGCAAGTCACATTTTACTGTACAGGACTAGAGTAAGAGCAGCCTCACTGCTGTTCTGAGCAGCATCTCAGACGTAGGGTTTTCCTGCTCCAGGCAAATACCTTCAGTACATTTCTGATTAGCCGCATCGGCTGCTCACCCCAGGTGAAAGAAGTGGAGAAAATACAGATGCTCCTCCCTTTAAGTCAGCATCTGCACCTTGCAATTCTCTTTGAACACTCAGGACATAAAAGGAAAAAAAGGCAGTCTGGCTTTTTGGAAAAACTGAGAAATATCATGTCACCAAGAACAATTCACGTGATACAATCTGAGCAATTTCTGAATATGGAGTTGTTTCATATGAATGCTAAGTACTAAATCTCCCTCAAATAGTTGTTTAATATTAAGTGCTCTTTGAGCTTTAAACCTTGTCTTGTCTCATTGATGGAACTCTTAAGACACTGATGGGTCACTCTGTGCATGTATGCCATTTCCCCACTAGTGCTTCCTTTGTATTTAAATATCATTTGAATTTGGCCCAATAAGCCATACTATAAATGACCCACCGTTAAGACTCTTTGGAGAAAGGCAAAACTATAATTTCAACAGCAGCATGTGATTCTAAAATACTTAATGCCTTGCTGAAGGAGAAATGTGTAGTACTTCATTCACACTTGAATAGGTTATAAATTGCTCTATCAAATATTATGTTTCCCCAATTTAAACAAAAGCATATATTTCTAAACTTCAAAGTAAGCCACAAACAAAAAATCCCCTTGCTTAGAATGTACAGCAGCTGCTTGTAAATTTGCGGGGTAGGTGAGGCAGAGAGAGGGAAAAAGAAAAGCTACTCCCAGACCATTTCACCACTACACAGAACTTGCTTTTAACAATTCCTTGTGATCAATGAAGCCTTTTGCTCAGTGCTGTATTTTGGGTTTTGGATAGAGAAAGAAGATTAATTACTCTGTTCTAAATTGTTAGATTAACAATACAGCACTGAATTCTAATCTGACTCCCTGAAGGACACTGGGGGAAGAATCAGAGCAGGAGTATGAAAACATCAGTAGAACCCGATGATCAAATTAAGGTTTGAAGAATACCAGTGTGCAAGGATATGTTTAAAAACAGGGGGGAAAAAATAAAGCTAACCCAGACAAAAGCACAGGAACTTGATCCTTTTTATGTTTTCTCCTGCAGCATGTCCAAAAGGATTGTTTACCCTTTCAAACTCATCACACGGAAAATGTTTTGTATTTAAAAGATAAGAAAATTGTTTTCTTTTCCTTTGTTGTTAACCACTTTTTAGCGGTATGATGCCAAAACAAACTTGAGCTGACATTTACTAAATGTGAAGCCTGAAGTTTTTAAATATCTTCTGAAGTTTAAGTCTCTTCTACAGTGTTTGAAAAGGCAATTAATCCTAAATTGTGGAGAGGATATGGGGATCTGAAATCTAGACAGCCTCAAAATTTTGTGAGGTTTAGAAATCAGTCTTAATTTTGAGGCTCTACATCTAAATCCCCACTGCTGTATATTTTAAAAATAATAATTTTTAGCATAACAGGCAGATTAGTCTCTTTGGTGGAGATGCTTCACAAAGAGGTTGTCTGATTATGCTTTACCTCTATGTGATCCCATTCTTATTGGGATAAAAATATCATTTTAATGAACTTGACAGACTCTGCCTGAATCTGTTCATGTTTTATATCATGGCCACAAGGAGCTGTATTAGAGAAGAAATTTAAATTTATTTTCTTAAGCATTGAAATATAGCTCTTAGTATTATGGGAAGATTATGTGGTATTCATGAGTAGTAGTATGAATATACACTTCCAGTAATTACAACTGTATTTTAGCCTCACACTCAGCTCCCAGTTTTGCTAAAACTTCAGTTCTATTTCCAACTAAAGCCATAGTTCAAGAGCTTTCTTATGAAGGGAGAATCTTCTTACTGCAAACAGTAGTGGCAGTTGTTCTGCAGACGCTAAGAGATAGCATCAGATACAATAATTTCTTGGGAATACTAAACAAAGTTAAGCACATAGACAAATACTCAGAGGATTACAACAAAACAAGTTTATGCTAATGAAATAATCTTTAGTCCTGGGGGTATTAACTATTGTCTCCCAGTGATATTCATATATTAACTGTACCAGTATATTTTAAAGAAATGAGGATCGTTAGCACATTAAAGTGAATAGCCTTGAAAAGTATTAGCAAAAGAAAGCTGTGCTTTTTAATAAAGAAGACTAACTTATGAAAGACAAAGCAAAGTATCAGAGAACTCAAATCCTTACATACCAGCACAGAGCCTGTTAAGAGAATTAATTTCCTTTTAGATTTCCAAAAACTTCAGGATAGAGACCCTAGATGTGCAGTGAAACATATGCACCCTTTTGTTATTTTTCTAATAGTTCGTCAAGTGAAGAGATGTAACTATTTACAAATGCAAGTGTGTAAAAGAAAAAGATTCTGGATATTCAATGTTCTTAACGCAAAGGAAATTGCTTAAAACATAAAAATTACATACTTAGTCTACAGTTAGTTCAAAGACTCATTCTTGTAACCTCACATAAGATGAATTTAAACACAGACTTCCAGAGACTGCTGAAGAAAACATCTCCACAAAGGCAGGCCTTGCCGACTGTGCTTGATTTATGGGTTGATTCAAGTTTTTTTGATTCTCCAATGAAATATAAATCACTGTAACCCATTACATATTATTTTTGTTGCACTACTGACCTGTTCATCTGATTTCTCCTCCATTCAAAACTAAAAAAGTTTAAATTCGTAAACCAATATGGATTGCAAAGAGCATTCTTACAAAGTTCAAGTTTTAATTAATGAGCCACTAGAGCCAGGAACACTTGTTAAACATATATCTCTAATTAATCCCATCAATCATTCTCCCTCTAAGTACTCATGATCGGCAAGAGATTAAATAAGCACCAAGTCCTGGACAACACAGCAATCATTTCTTTCCTATTTATTACTAAATCTCTAATCATCTGGCAGCTTTCCTCTTGTGTCATACTCTACTCCTTATTTTCTTGTTAGTGTCTTCTTCAGACAGGTGGTGCACCTGCATCTAGACAGAACAAAACACAACTTCCTCTCAAATTTCAGATTAAGGACTCATGCAAGTATTCTTTCCCATCTGGCTGAAAGAAGAATCTGTCACTCAAGTTGCAGGCTCTCCAGAGCTCCTGTAGTTCTCAGTACCATTATCACTGTAGTGACTCCATGTAATGGAGTTTTCCCCAAAAGTAATGCTGACAAATAGACAAAGAAAGGAAACTACCATATTTCTTTCCATTATTTAAAAGAATCTCCTGCTACTGTAGTTTATCCTAAAATACAATGTAAATTACAACTAAAAGCATGATAAGAAATAGTGAATTTGTACTCAAGCAAGAGAAAAGGAAAAAACTTAAATAACAACCAAGTCTAGCAGGCAAACCAAAGAAAAAAGGTCCTCGTAGTGGCTCAAGAAAAAAACCCAAACCAGATGGCTATTAAGAAGTAGCAATATCTTTAGGGACGAATTTTTATGAAACTTCCAGGTCTTGAGCATGACATTTTTCAGCCTAAAAGCAATGACAAAGTCCTCTAAATGGTAAGGGTGTTAAACCTCAAAATTCTGTTAATGCAAAGGTCATCACACAGGCAATAATATGTTTCAAAAGCTAAAGTTCATACAGGACTGGTATCAACATACCACAGAATACCAGTTGAAAATAATACATATTGCAGCCATTAATTTTAGTCTCCTTGAACCTGAAATTTTTAATACAGATGTATCATTTCATAGGAAGCAGTCACACTAGATTAACCAAATGTTCTCTTCACAGTTGCCATGGAAAGGCTATGTCCATTAGAAGATGGGTGAGGTAAAAGAAAACTGAGGAACAAACCTATTACTGACTGATCCTTTCCCAGGAATACTCACTTGGATGCAGTGGAACAGCCATCTGTGTACCCATATTCCATTAGGTACTCCTTTGAAAGCCTTTTAATGCTGTAGCCCTCTATAACATGCCATTTTTAAAGTTTTTGACTTGCTGAGCAATAATTTTGCAACCCCCCCAAACAAAAACCACCAGAAAATCTTCCCTTCCAAAAAACCAATGCCTATTAGTGCTTTACATAGTGAAGATTCAAAGTATTGGGATCTTGATTCTATGCTTTTAATATTTATTGCAAATTCAGTTTTCCATTCCAGGTAACATTTATTTGCCACAGCTATCATCAGTTTGTCCTACCCAGCTCTCTTTAGAGCAAATAGACAAAGCACAAGCCCCTTGAAAACAAAGTTATTGGGCTGCTTTCCGTTGCCAGTAGAGACAGCCACTATGCTCTGGAATTTCCCTCTCCACTTGTCAGTCCTGTATATATTATCAGCTCAGGAATGCAATAACTTCTTTTCTTCTTTTTTTCTTTCCTGCCTTCTTCATCTAATTAATGCCAACCAGAATAAATGTGTCTTTGTGAACTAGTCAGACATAGTAGTGGCTGCTCTGGGTAGCAACTCCAGGTGGCAGTTTGTGCCCCTGCAGATTTCACAAAGCAACCAAACAGGTTCAGCAACATCTGACATCTGAGCATGACTTCGGGGGGAAGGGAGGAGGGAGGAAAAAAGACAAGACAGGCCAAACCACCCGCCTTTGGATTACTTTGCACTAACGTCTATGAATCTGTTATAAATTCAAGAACATGATGATTTTTATTTAACAAAGAGAGAACAATTCCATTTTTTCTATAACAAGCAAAAGGAATCTGCTCAAAAGCTTAAATAATGGCCACAGTGAACTTATTAAACAGCAGCCAGCCTACAGAGACTTCTTTTCTGGGAAACCAATCTGGCTGGCAGCTAACTTCCCCTGACAGGAGACTTACTGTATTAGTCTTAAAACCACAGACTCTTATAGATGGATATGAGGATATAAATGTCTCATTTTCTATCTTTGTTTTCTGTTGGATCAACCTAATAGGATCTTCTGCCTGCATTTGTCCTAGATGAAAAAATTCCCCTAGCAGAACATGAACACTCATCACCTCCCTTCCAGCAACAAGAAATGATGAAAAGTTATTGTGTTACTTGAGATGCTGGAGAAAAGAAGTAGCTACAATATGCCAGAAAGAATAAGTTTGCTGCCACTGGAAGTTAGAACAGATCAGTTGAGAATGATGTGTTAAGGGCTTTGCTCCTGCACTGAGTTTTGCAGTCGTTTTCTACTCCTTCCAAGTTCCTTATCAGCACAGAGATCCACACCCCAAATGGTGTCAGAATCATCATCTGCCATGGAGTCACACCTGGAATATAAATCCACGCTTTGATCCATTCACTCCATGATTAGATTTCTTGCATCTTCTTTTTCCACTTTCAGTTAGGAAAAGACAACTTCAGTCATCTCTGATGCCACAGACAGGATGAACCAGATTAGCGTGGGATGACTATATTGTCAAGAAACCAGTCTGAGAAAGGGCAAATGGGGCAAGGGGCTGGCCAAATGGGGCAGGCAGGTGGTCTGTGTCGAAGAACTGATAGATAAGTTCCTCTAGACATGACAGAACAAAACTTTATTTTTAGCCATTGAAAAGCTAGACAAAATTTTAGCCACCTGTTTAAGGTTCTGTCTAGAGAATTGAGTGAACCAGGCACTCCAGAATGGGATGGGACAAATCTTCCTCAGGAGATAGATGTCTGAAATAGGTAGCATGAATGTCTCTTTGTTGGTAACCATCTCTTCCACTAATAACTCAGAGAAAAACAGTACAGCCAGGATGCTATGGGTTCCTGACCGTCAGACAGCTAAACCAGTCCCCTCTGGAAGAGACAGGAGTGTGTAACGGCAGTGAACATATAGCTCATATCCAGTTTATATCACTTCCTTCAAACCCTGCTCAGGTTCCTGGATTACTATCAGGAAAGGGTGATCCAGCATTTCTTCAAGACTTTCACAAAGGCCAGACCTACTCAAGCCAAGCAGAAATGGGCAGAGCTTGTTTCAATGCACATTTCCTCTTTCTCCTAACCTTGCAAATGCACTTGGAAGACTTCCAGTGCAGTGGTGAGGGAAAATTCCATCTTAACGACAGAAAAATACCCCCACAAGCTAGGGCAAGAAATTAGGTCTGTTTTCATTAGCTTACTTTACCCAATTTTGAACAGCATCTAAAATACCAGTTAGAGCTGCTTTCATTTCCAGCTTGTAAGAACCAAGCCTTAAAAAATCCCTCATAGAAGCCACTACCATCTTTTTTTCACTCGTCTTGTAACTCAAATCGGCAATATTGTATATGTGAAAGGGTCACATATAGACATCTTATTTATAGTATTTTCTGGAGTGCTTTCCTTTCCTAAACTATGTACACCTCTAGAAAATAAAGATGAATATAAATCCCTGACAAGAAGCATGGTGGAGCTCCTGCACAAAAGACATAAGCAAGATACGGAAAATGAGGTGGTAGCAGCAGAGCCTGTCAAGAGCTTCCAGCTCATCTTGAGGTATCTATAATTCAGCAATGAAATAACATGATTTCTAAGGCAGGGGGAAGGCCAGATTCAGAAGTATTTTTCTGAGAAAGACTCTGTGTAAAAAGCAAGTTTTGCTATCCTAGATGCGTAGGATACAGAATCACAGAATCAATTAGGCTGGAAAAGACCTTTGAGGTCATGGAGTCCAATCTATGAGCCAACATGACCTTTTCCACTAGACCATGGCACAGAGTGCCACATTCAGTCTTCCCATAAACACCTCCAAGGAGGGTGAGTCTACCACCTCCCTAGGCAGCCCATGCCAATGCTCAATCACCCTTTCTGTGAAAACCTTCTTCCTCGTGTCCAACCTAAACCTCCCCTAGCACAGCTAAAGACTTTTGGGACTGAAGTGCAAGACTCAGCACTTCGTCTTGTTGAACCTCATACCACTGGCCTCAGCCCATCAATCCAACCTGTCCAGATCTCTCTGTAGCGACTTTCCATCCTTCAGCAGATCAACACCCCTGCCCAACTAGGTGTCATCTGCAAGCTGACTGAGGGTGCCCTCAATCCCCTCATCCAGGTCATTGATACATATATCAGAACTGTCCCCAGTACTGAGCCCTGGGAAATATCACTGGTGATTGTCCCCCAGCCGGATGAACTCCATTCACCACCACTCTCTGGGCTGGTCATGCAGTCTTTTACCCAGAAGAGAGTGCACCTGTCCAAGCCATGTGCAGACGGTTTCTCCAGGAGGATACTGTGAGAAGCAGTGTCAAAGCTTTACTGAAGTCCTGGTAATCAACCTCCACAGCCTTTCCCTCATCCACAGGGCAGGCCACCTTGTCATAGAAGGAGATTAGGTTGGTCAAGCAGGACCTGCCTTTCCTAAACCCATGCTGGCTGGGCCAGATCCCTCAGTCATCCTGTACGTGCCACACAATGGCACTAAAGACAATCTGCTTCACTTGGTGCTTCACTGGTACCAAGGTCACACTGGCATTACCCTCTCTGCTCAGGGACCTGAGTGTACCAGCCATTCAATGAGATACTCTCTGTAAAAGATGAGAATCCAAAACATTCTCCTCACATTAGCATGGATGAGACGTGTAAGAAACCCTGAGAGATGAAATATTTCAGCAGCCATGTGTGAATTCGAAAGGCAGTGCCTTTGCCATCAGTTACTTAAATGTTTAATGTTGAAAGAAGATTTAATGCTATCCTCAGTGACTCTTTTTTTAGGCAACAAGAGAAAAAGCGTTTTTTCTCCACATTGATTTTTAAAAGTAATTTAGGAGTAATTGTATACATACAAATCTACGCAATAAATAACCAAATAATATAGCAATATATATCAGAATTATCAAAATATTTCAGAATACCAGCAGGGGAGATGGGGAAAAGTACTTTTTTCTCCATATTCACATTCAGGAATATGTTATTCTGTCACCAATGCTAATCTCCTTTGACATAAAGAACTTGCTTTGAAAACAACACTCAGCACCTAAGGAGCCAGATCAAAAAGTCCACCAAGTGGTTCACCAGGAGCCCTGCTATCACTGCTAAGGTTATTATTTCAGGATAAATCCTGTCTCATTTACAAGCTTCCTTCCCCTTCTCCTCCCTCCCCCTCCCCCCAGTGCTGACTTTTGATTTCACAATCTTGTTTTCTCTTTAGAGTAGTGATAGGGGGGAGCTCTCTTGTGAGGAACTCAGAAATTTTGATTGTGTGACTCACTGAGTTTACTGAAGGAAGCTTTGTTCTCCCTTTTTCCTCCCTCCTGGGGCAAGCAGAGCTTTTTCCCCTCTTTTCCCCTCCTTTTTGAAATTCAACTGGTCAAACATGAGCCATACATTCATAAACCCTCCTCTTCTCCACCCCCTTAACTCCACACCCACAACCTGGCACATCAACACCCTGAAGCAATTGCCTGAATGGGTGATTTTGAATCACTGTCTTGACTGGCAGTGCAGGGATCAAGCTACGGTCCATTTGAGTAGTAGCTTTAAAACACATTAGCCCCCTGAAGTGCTAGACTCGAAACCTTTTTCTTCTGCTGGGTCTAGCCTGTATCTTTCAAAAGCCTTTACTGATGGCTGCAATGCATAGTTTTTGATCCACAGATCATTACAGAAATGGAATTAACTGGCACAGCATTTTTAAAAAACTAGAACTGACCCTTTGTTTCAGAATGCAATAGTGCAGGATCAGAAACTTCCTTTTAATAAAGTCTTTGCTCTTGCCTTTATTACTTAAGGCAACATTTTTGCTTATTCCTAGATCAACCGATAGTAATTATTTATTTTAGTATTGCAGATCTTTGTACTACCCTATCATGTCTATTACAACTTTGTGTGGGATCACATGTAAATAGATGATTGAAGATGCTGATCAAAGTCAGCATCTTCTTAATCTAGCGTAGTTTCTGACTCAATGGCCACACCTAACATTATACCATCTGGCCAGATTCTGCTACACTGATATCTTTTAATAAGCCAGTGTAAATCACTTTTACCATAATGCAGTTCTCCATATGGAGCACTTTTTTTCCAGCAGTATCAGTATCTTTGCCATTTGTAATTCAGAATAATCTATCATCTCTGACAATACAGGCATCCCATGCAGTAGGTAGGGTTTGACTTCGCAAAATTTCCGTAAATGTTTGTGCTGTTTAAAAGGAAGGAATTTGCTGGATTTCTTTTTTTTTTTTAAGCCAAATTTTTGCTCCATGCTTCTTTTATTCCATTAGTGCCAGTATCCCTCAAAATGAGTCTGTTATTGCCAAGATCAGCACTGTGTTAAGCATCTGACGGTGATTTAATAAAAAAGGAACTAAGCTGAGACCAATGAGCTCTTTCAATTGTCACCTAAATCAGATTATAACCAAGGCTTTTCAAAGGTGACTGGAATGCTGCAGACTAAACATCCAGCATCACTCACATTAAATCCCACAGGAGCAAAACATTTTGAAGTCTTTAGGAAGCAAAGAAAGTTAATACTTAATTTTGCTGTGCATTCATGCTGGGATTTTATCACACACCCAGAGCACAGAATATCTTTAGCAAAGAAACTCAATTCCCTTCAGCACTTATATTATTGTAAATTATTTTGAAATGGTGAAGGGCTAATACTCAAAAAACCCCATGTATTATTCAGATCTGTGGCTTTGTATTATATTTGTACTTGGGTTATGAAGTCATAAGAATTAGCATTTCCTGGAAATGAAAGCACAAAACATGATTCTGAAAAACACAGCCCTTTTCTTCCTGAGTGCTTTATTATGAAGTCAAACTGGGCTTTACAGCTGTCTCTAGGTGGAAGGTGGCCTAGATCGTTTGTACAAATTCAAAATGTGATCAAAGTGATTTATAATTATGAACCACATAAATAACTACATGGTATTATCAGCATGTCTTTAGATGTTACCTCTTTCACTTGTGTGAAAAATTCATATTACGTGCATACAAGGAAAAAGCATCAACCCTCCCCCCTCGCAAATACTTGCTGTGTGAGATCCTTGAAAGGAGAACTACACAGCGAAAAATTTCAAAATAAGTGATTGACCACAACACTCAGAATGATTTTGACTTACCAAAAATCAATTAAGTAAATTATATTATTCAGGTCTTATACACAAGTAACAGGGGAAAGTGTCTGACAGTATTATGAACAGAATTATTAATTTTTGTGCCACCACTAATGGTCTGAACAGTGTAAATCAGACATATGTAACCTGAGCCCTCAATCAGTGAGTGATGTAAATTTTTCAGCTACATTTGTGTAGCACCCCTCCCCTAAAAAGTCAGACAAGAAAAACTCCATGTCACACATGTTCATGTTGCATCAGGAACATGGATATCCTATTTCAGATGCTGAGCAAAACAGAGCTTAAAATAATATAAAGGAGAGAGAGGAGAATATAAACAATTCAAAGCATAATACTTCACCATTCACTTGAGACTATCTGATAAATATCTTTCTTTACTTTGAGTCAGACCTGCACTCAAGGGCTTGAAAAGATTTCTTCTCTCTAGTTTGAAGATAAATATCACCCCTATTGTAGCAGATGAACTATAGCAGTTGTCACGATCAGTCGCTTGTTTGGTAAAGATCCCCAGTACATTGAATGGTGCTTGTTCTCAGAACAAAACATTTTGAACACACAATCTTTTAAAGCATTCTCACATACATATTTTTATTCTACTACTTCATATATTAAAAAATGAGGGCCTGGTTTCAACTGAAATATTTCAGAAGCAAGTATTTCTCTACATCAGTAAAATGACATTTTAAAAATATGTAGTTAAGATATAGGGGAAAAGGGTGTCTTTTTATGATCAATGTTATCAAACCTCCCTTAGACTTCCTATCCGCCTTTCTCAGACGATTGGGGAGTGGAAAGGAGTTCTGTGATGGTACAGCATCTGGAACAGGCTGACTCTTCCAGGACAGCTGGCTAGTGAATTGGTTAGCAGAATACTCTCACAGAGAATGGTTCCAATAATCAACAAAATCACATTTTTGCCAATCTGGCGTTTGACAACACTGTTCTTTCATGACCCTCTTTGAAGATGCTTCTGTATCTGTCAAACTGGACACAGCACTACAGACAGAAATCTGGACAGAAGGATTATTGGTGGGTTTTACCTGATGTATTTTAAGTTAGGACCATGTCCGACAGTTAAACTAATAGTAAGGTATTTCCAAGGGGAAAGTGGTGAATAAATTGTCTGACACAAGTCACAGTTTTCCTTAGAGAAGAAGACATAGATGCAGAGACCTATCTGAGCTCTCAAGGTGGGATCTTTAGGTTTTTTTTCTGACTCAGTAGACAGTATATATCTTGGAATGGTTTTGATTATGGTATTGGTTTAGAATACAGATGGGAAAATTGAAGGCAAATTAATTTTTTCACATTCTATTATAGCTCTTATTTTCAAAAAAGGCATATGACAATATATGTTTTTTATACATCCAGTTTGTGTCCAATTTTTTTGAGGAGTAAGTTCTCAGTAGTCTTTAAAAAACAGATCCATTTAATGTGTTTCTAGTGACCTTGAAAATACAGGGTGTTCTTTCTGCCCATCATCTTGAGTAAGCAAAAATGAAGCTACAATCACATAGCCAAAAGGTGCCATTTGCAAATGCCCATGTGTGCCGTGACATTTCCAGTGCTCAGTATGCTGCCATCTCCTTCTTGAATCAAAGTTCTCTCCCTTTCATCTCCAAAATAGTTAAAAATCAGAATTTGATGGATGCAGTTCTTCTAAATGATAGCCCTGTTCTTCGAAGTTTGATTTTTTTCCTTACCAGAGTTGTACAACAAGCTTCATACTTTCCTGCAGCATAAATTTGTATAAATTCTAAAATAATGAGGCCTTAATGGAACATAAAATGATTACATCGCTGTAGGTAGCTCTTCACTGCCAGCCATTCCTTAGAACCTTTGCCATGCATGGCTCATTACACAGGAAACGGTTTCACTTTTCTTGTGACCTACCCCCAGTTTGTATATACTATTCCTTCATGGATCATAACATCTGCCTTTTTATTCCTGGATTTTAAAACATCAAACTGCTAAACACATTTTAGTATTTCTTGGAATTATGGGCATTTAATCACTGCATTCAAGCAGCCAAACAGATCAGGTGATATATGATGGTCGGTTGAACAGGGAACACTTGTTCATCTTTTTCTCAGTGTTACAAATGCAGGAAAAAATAAGGTGTCATTTTGGAGGCTATAAAGAAAATAGCTTTCAAGCACAACTTCAAAAAGAGTTTTAGCCATTGAAACTCAGCAGCCGACGGCAACAAAAATTTCCCATGGATTTAAAATTCATAGAACTGGCAAATCTTTTGTAGAGACAAGGGGTAAAGTTCATGCGTTTCATAGCTTCACTAACTCCAAGAAACAACAGTGCCTTTATGTACTCCTGAGCTTTTCTACAGAAGAGATCTTTCCATGGTTAGCCGAGATAAGAAATAATGCAACACAGATACAATACTCCCATACTGCTGAGCACTATAACGTTCTAAACACATTCATATGCTTGGTCAGCAGATATTCCGCTACTTTGGTTGAGTTACAATCTTTTAACAGTAAAAATCTTTTTCCCACCTTGAAGAAACACTAGCTGCCTTTTGCAGTTCAGCTTCCTGTTAACCATGGAAAGAAACAGCTCTGCTCGAAACGGGTGCCTGGGAAGACAGAGCAAAGTCTGAATAATCAGGCCCCAATAGGGGTCTGGCAACAAAGCCCAGAGAGGAAGTTAAAAGGATTATCACTATAACACTGTTTAGCATCAGTACTCCTCTCTCCCAGCCTGACCCAAACCCATCTTCCTCCTACTAAGCCTGCCCTTCATCATTTTTACAGTGCTCAGAATACCCAAGTTCACTTGTGTATAACTTAACCTCCTCACTTGAGGGACAGTCACACCATTGTGCCCCATGAGCCTCTGAGCATGGCTTACTCATTAGCTGTACCTGCATTGTTAGCACCATCACTCAGGATGAGCCTGGCTTGGAAAGCCGCATTAGGGAAATGAGCAGTACAAATGCTAATTCAAGGATATCTGTGCCCTTGCAAAGCAGAAGCTGTGCTTGCTGTATGTCTTACCGGTAGTGCTTTAGTTCAGGTCATGAGAACACTTTTAAGCAACCTCCCAATCCTCTCCATTAATCAGGCTTGGATTCACATCTCTGACTAATGCTGGAGTGCATGAAGTCTCATCCTCTCAGAAAAAACAGCGCAGATGATGAGCTCTAGATGAGCACTTAATAATGACCTTCTGCTGCTAATGAAGTCCTCAGGCCCTGTCTATAAGTAGTACAGTATGGGAGCAAAATGTACATAGTTTGGATATTGGGCTCTCTGCATCAACCGTTTCATTCTCCTGATCTGCTGTTAACTGGTCCAGCATGACTCCTTAATGTTGACACAGGCACTGAGTATGCCGAAAGCTTCTCACCTTCAGGAAAATCTGACCAAGAATTTAAGTGTGGGCAAGACTGAAAAGTAGGAAATGTGGAGTTTCAGAAATAGAATATACAGGAAAAAGTGAAATAATGGGAATGAGTGGGAAAAGACCCGAAATATTCATGACCGCAGTCCTGGTTTATGAAGATAAAAATGTGTGGTATGAAGAAGCAACATTTCCTGCCACAGGTAAGGTTCCCATTAGGATTTCTCCAGGGTGTAATACAGGTCTCAACCATAATTACATTCTAGATGGGAGAAATGCTTCTGAAGTCAACATTTTTGAAATTAAATTGTCAGTTTGTGCCCTCACTCAGTTCACCATGACTAAATACCATTGAGCACTTAAAATAAGCTGTAGTGTGAATTCTGGTGAAGAAATCATCCCTAGCTGCCAGGAGACTGCAGTACCACTCAGCTAACCTTAGCTGGTCACACTCTCTATAAAGGCTGAAATTCATCTCACTTGACTTTAGATCAGAAAAACAACATAAAGCAAGATTTTGCTGCATGTTTGATACAGCCATCTTTGAATGGGCTATGACAGATGTCAGGGAAAACAAAGCCCCCTCTAAATGATGCTAAATTTCAGTTCATCTGATGAAGTGTCCAAAATACAGAAGCCTACAGATGACAAGATCCTTGTAATCCTGGGATACTTTTGTACTCAATAGGCATTTCAAGGAATTTATCTTATAGTTTTGTTTGGTTTTAGTGCAAAGAAAAGTCCTCTTTCTGAAGTACCTATATCCATGGACTACAAAAGAAGCCAGTAGCAAAGGGGCTAAGACATAGGTATCCCCATTGTCAGTGACTATATTGTCAGAAGACGCCCATCACAAAAGTGCAGTATATCCAGAGAATTTGCAGTTAAATCAGTACACTTCCTGGAATGCAGTCATGCATGGTTTAATCAAGATTAGAATGCCTTATTAAAAGAGGGAATCTCATAATATTGCTTAAAACATGACCCAAATAAACAAAAAAGAAAAAAAAAATCATAGAATCATAGAATGAAAGTCTTTCAATCCAAACCAAAGATCATATAGTCCAACACTCCTGCTATGGGCACCAACATCAACAGATGACATGACTCAAAGCCCCATCCAGCCTGACCTTAAACACTTCTAATGATGGAACATCCACAACTTCTCTGGACAACCTGTTTGAGTATCTCACCATCCATGTAAAAAATTTCTTCCTTATAGCCAACCTAAATCCACCCTTTTACAATTTAAAACTGTTGCCCCTTGTCCTATCACCACACACCCTTGTAAAAGAGACCCTCTTCAGGTTTCTTGTAGGCCCCCTTTAACTATTGAAAGGCCACAATAAAGTCTTCTCTGAGCCTTCTTTTTCCAGGCCGATCTATCCCAATTCTCTCAGCCTGTCCTCACAGCAGAAGTGCTCTGTTGCGGTGTGTAAACAGCAGCAGGTGTATGTATAACCCTTTTAATACGTATATCTTCCTTTTATGTATACCTTCTAGAATGTTCTTTGTACCAAAAAGCTCCATTAGTCCCTGGTTCTCCTGTCCCTCCCCTCTCCTTCCCCACTGGTTGTTGTGTTGCCACTCAGTACCCTCTCCTCCCCCTGGCCCTCACCCCATTGGTTTCTGCTGCTCTATCCGCCCGCTGTACCACCCCCTGTATAACCCTGGAACCCTCCATTAATGGTCTGTGTCTTCTGCCCCTCGACTCTTTCAAGGAGTAAATCACTTGGAATCCCATGCAGAAGGCCCCTCTCCCTCCTTTATCTCTGGCTGACGCGTCCAAAGGCTGTGTGAGGGCGAGAGAGTGCTTCCACCACACAGGTGGTTCTGGGTGGCTGCAAGGTGGCTCACGAGCCACCCTGAGAATTCTCTACGGCGTGTTGGCGACTCCACGAGTGCCAGGTCCTGCACAGACATTCAGGGACAGCACAAGACACGGTCCGTTCCACCCTCACCGCGCGGCTGCGTCAGTGCTCCATCCTCTGATCATTTTTGTGACCCTCCTCCAGATCTTCTCTAACAGGTCCATGTTTTTCCTGTTTTGAGGACCCCAGACCAGGATGCAGTGCTCCAGGTGGGGTCTCACCAGTGCAGAGCAGAGGGGCAAAATCACCTCCATTGACCTGCTTTTGATGCAGCCCAGGAAGTGGTTGGCCTTCTGGGCTGCATGGACACTTTGTCAGTTCATGTCCAGCTTCTCATCCACCAGTATCCCAAAGTACTTCTCCTCAGCCTTGCTCTCAATCCATTCATCCCTCAGTTTGTATGGATACTGGGCATTGCCCTGACTTGATTAAGTTCACATTGGTCTACCCTTCAATCCTGTCAAGGTCGCTCTGGATGGTATCCCTTCCCTCACATACATCAAATGGGTCACTGAATTCCTTGCAAATGTTTAATTACAAGCAAGTGCCTATAAACGGCCTCTTTAAAAATCTATGGAATATCACATTTGGATTTCCTGTTGGAAGTCGATTTTAAAAGGTATGTCTTTTATAGGCAGCACAGTTTTTTTCTGTCTTATTTTGTAAACATCATTCCTGTCTTAAAAAACCAAACACTTCCATTTTAATATTTTTAAATAAGGATGAGGGGGGAACACAACAAACTAAGAGTACTATTGGATTTAAAGCTAGCGTGAGTTTTTTTCATTTTCTTTAAAATACCAAACCTACTGAAGATGCCTTTTCTCTACACCCTGTTTCCTCATGCTGTATTAGACCTTGCTAAAACACTAACACAGTAACCCTTCACTTACCCTGACTTCTCAGAAAACAGCAAATGCTCAATATTATTTTCATAATTCCGTATTGTTCTGCCTAGATCAAATCTATGTTACAAAACATCTTTTAACACAATCTATTTCAAGCCTTCCCATCACTTTTCTTCCTTAGTTAAGTGAATATCCAACACAGCACCAAGGGGTTTCAGCTCTGTATGTCAATACATACATCATTAGAAGACAGATTGCACAAGTGATAAAGATTAGTTATGCAAGGTATTTCTGGGAAAGGCATGATTCTGCAGGTCCCTTCTTTTATATCTCCTCCCTTCTCTGATAAAAGTAATAAGCTGCAGGTTTAGACCCTGACATCTCAAATCCAGTTAAGTAAGGTAGATAAACTCATGTTGAACTCGGGTATTTAAAATTTTCACTCCATTGTTTTTTCACACAAGTTTTCAGACTGAAGTTCCTGTGTTTATTCCCAAGTTTTGTTGGGACAACTGCTGTGGTTTCTGCATCTGATCTGCTCCCTGATGCTTTCCACTTAACTGCAGGAAGGCTTTGCTGAACTTCTGGGCACTGCGGAGGGAAGTACAAACAGGTATTAGAAAACTAGCAGCATAAATTGATTTAGACTGTGTCTTTCCCCTGAGGTGAATAAGGGATATATAGTGGCTGACATGAAAGTAGAAATGCCTGTGTTGCTAGATTGGGAGAATTGGAGGTCACCACCCAAACAAGCTGAATAATAAACTTCTCAGTTGCAGTGTGGACATATGGAAAGGTAACAGTGCACATACTGACCCAAGTCCAGGATTCCTGCCTCAGCGCATTTGCATTTAAAAGATAAAGATAAATCTGCAAAATATTAAAAATACAACCATGTACCAAACCTTTGAAATGATGCTTTAAACCGCAGCCAAGTTTTGGCATGATAAAACATCTGTGAATTATTTCATCCACTGAAATAAAATGCTCTGAATCTTTGGAAAATATGGCCAACGCATTTTACATGCTCAAAGTTAAACTGATAATACATCTAGAGTCTGGGCAGAAATTTCCCAGATCAGGTTTGGGGATTTAGATTGTTTTATGGAGCAGCCTTTCTTAGTATCATCCACTTCCTACTGTCATCTGCAATTTCCCCCAAATAATTTTCTGCTAGTGCAAGAACACTAGCAATTTATCTCCCTCATTCTGAGCTATTCTGGAGGATTTTATGGCTTTTGATCTTTTATACCATCTCCCTTAAATATTTTCTGAGATACTATGACTCATTTTATTATTTGTATGATTAGGATTTGGAGAGTGAATGTTCCTTGTACCCTTCTGAGCTACAGGAATTTGTTTTCCCCATTCTTCTTACCTCTATCTGTCAAACTTCTTCTGCTCGTATAACAAAGTAGTGTGGCGTGAAGTCTCTTGATTCAGACAGACAGACTTATACCAAGAACCTTCCTATATTTCCTTTTTTTAAAAACTGGAGTCTTCCAACAACAATAAAGTAGAAACAAAACCCCCAAATACTATAGTTTACCTATGTGCCAATTTACATCCTGTTTTTGAAACAAGAGTTGACAAGTCCAACATGTGTGAGCAGTAACTGCTGTTCAAAGTTAAGCTCTGGAAATGGTGACTGACATGGAACCAGGCATTCCTTTAGGCAAGGGAATTATCAACTATAGACCAGCCAAAATAAACTCAGAAATTTCCTCCGGGTGTTAATCACTCTGAGTATCGTTCTTTCCCACACACTGGGCAAAGATTCTTGACCTTCTGATTTGGAGCAAAATCACCCCTATTAATTAAATAATTTGTCCATTATCACCTGAAGACATATGTAACCTTTTCACCCTGCACAAGAAACAACACACTAAGTAAATAAACGTCTATTGTAAATATGAGCAAATCCCCAAGCTTGTTTCATTTCCTGCAGTGCATATGCCATCCCAGTACTGCTTAGTGTATATCTGCACAGCATAGCACATTAACATATCTTTTAAATCTCCAGTGGATGTCCAATGGATGTCTTTGCACAGAACTTTCAAATGAAACAGTCCAAAGCTAGGAAAATTAGTTATCATTGACCTTTCAGCTATAATGGCTGGACTTATGCCTGGCATGAAGTACAGCATTGTACATCTCTCCATATCGTGAGACCACTTAGGTTATACACCTTTCACAGTACCTTTTACTGAGATGACAGCATCAAATGTCTTTATCACAAAAACTGGCTTTTCCCATGGAACTGCAGTCATGAAACTGTGGGGGAATAGTTTTGGTATTGTCACTTCTGCAGGGTGAGTCTTTATTCACACAGTGGAAAACCTACAAGCCGATCAGGAGTAATGTTCTTACAACTGGAACAAAGCCCTTTTTTAACAGCACCTTATGGTAAAAATTATTCTCAGAATTTTCTACATTAATGCTGCCCCAAAAGTCCAGGTAACAAATTTCAGAAATGAAGATGCTTAAAGTTATTGGTATATTTGGCTTTTTAAAGGATTATGTGCACCTCTAGCCCTCATGTGCACCTCTAGCCCTCATGTGCATCTGGTTTCAGCAGCTGGTAGAAAACATTTATTTGCCCTCAAGACTAAAAGTCAGAACCCTTGCAGTTTGATCAGAAGACTAAGCTTTATATTTTAGCTTCTTTTACAGACATTAAAATACCCAACACCCCAGAATACTCCTATGAATTTTGAAAAGATACTGCAAAGAAAAGCTTGCTAGGAAAATAGTTTTCCAGAGGATTTATAAAACAAAACTCCATTGATCATCCCACTACACCTTTACACTGCAATGCAAATGTGAAAAACAAGTATAATTAGGAATTATCCTTTCAAGAAGAGAAAGGCCAGACAGTTTCAATGGAGGTTGTAAGTCTTTAACCCCCTTTGTAAGCCTTCAGAGACCTTCATCCTCCTTACCTTTCCATCTTCTACCTTCCTTCTCTTTGTCTCCAAGCTCTTGAAGCTTCTGTGCTATTTCTGTCTCTTTCATTGGTGCTCACCAAGGCAAGTTCTGACTTTGTACCACTAAAAAATCCTACTTTCATCCTTAAGATTTTCGAACAAGGTTCATTCTCAATTTCTGGATATAGACTGCTTCCTCTGCTTTCCTAACACAATTTGAAGAAAAGAGACTGTTAATCTTTTCCTTCTCTACAGGCTCCTCCTGGTCTCCTCTTCCACATAGTTGTTTTCCCTCTGGGCCTCTCTCTGTCCCTCTCTTCTGTACTTTATTTTCTGAGTAACTTAGTCTAGTCTCAGGAATGTGCCCTGATATTTTAAAATGTACTGGTCTCTAGAAAAGTAGAGCTGCTATTTTGTAGGAATAACACACAAACAGCCAGACCTTTCCCTTTCTTTCCCTTCTTCTCCCCTGCTTTTATCTCAAGTACCTCAAAAAAGCAAACACACTTAGACTTCCCTTGGAATAGCACCAACCAATGGCACACACATCTGCCAAAAGATGTTCAGAAAGGCTAAAATAGATTTTCTATCTTAGGATTTTTCAAGAAAAATTTGCAATTCCGGTTCATTGCTACAAGGACAGGAAGAGAAGGGACAAATCAGTTTTCTTCTTTGTCATGATCGAACTTCCAGCTTCACACTGACAGTGCCGGGAGTTATACCTCCCTGATGAGGTTAAATGCACATTTGAAAAAGGAGAGGGGTTGAGACAGCATTTCCCCTCTCTTTCCCCTGAATTTACTTTACAGTTCTGAGACGTATGGTGTTGTTCAGATATCTGGGGATGGAGCAGAAGGCCAAAAACTGGGGAGAGAGAAGTGAGGAGGCAGTAATAGAAAACCTAGAGCAGTGTCATGGTGGGGGTCAGCAAGGCTCGATACAAAGAACTAAAAAAAAAATCATTGGACTAAGAAAGTGTACTGGAATTAGTCGGAAAACTCAAGGGAATGTTAGGCAAAAAATCAGCACCATTGGTTATTAGTCTCTTTTGGTGCATACCTACATCGTCAGCTCAAGACAAATGGGGAAATAAAGTGCATTTCTCCATAAACCTGTTTTCTAGTAGTAACAGTTTCCAGATTTTCAAGACCAAAATGACACAATCTGTCTTCCTGAAGCTAACTCTTCTACAATATTTAGAGGCATAAATTCATAGAAACGCACAATAAAAAACATCATGGAAATACACAAATTAGACAAAATCCATGATCTAATACCCCAGGATTTCTGGTCCAGAAAGACAGATGATGCCTGAGAAATAACTAAAGCCCTTTGTGAGCAATCATGCAATAAGATGAAGTTAAACAGGGAAAATTTGGGGGCTTGTTTTTGTTTTGTTATGTTGGCCAGGAAGTCCCTCTTGGAGGCTGTAAAGTAACTTTATCAACTAAGCCATAATGTGAATTTAAACAAAGATAAATGTAATGTTCTGTACTTGGAAAGAAGTAATCCCAAGCAGCAGCACAAGCTGGGGACTGATGAGCTGGAGGAGCAGCTCTGCTGAAAGAGACCCAGGGGCAGCAAGAGGCAGTGAGCTGAATGGGAGCCAGCGGTGTGTCCCAACAGGGAAGGTGGCCAGCAGCCTCCTGGGCTACAGCAGTCAGAGTGCAGTCAGTAACCCAAGAAACACGGCTATTTCAGTCTACTTACAAGGTCACACCTGGAATACCGTGACCACTTATGGCCCCTCAGGTGGAGAAGTTGAGAAGGGTCCAGCAGAGGCCACTGGGAATATTTAGGGGGTTGGAGTACTTGACATGTGAAGAAAGGTTAAAGGAAACAGGTTTGCTCAGACTGGAGAACAGGAGGTTCAAAGGGGATCTAATCACACTCCTTGAATATCTAAAAAGTTAGTTATAGAGGAAAAGAAGCTACTCTCTTGACAAGGATGCCTGCTGACTGAACAAGAGGCAGTGGGCATGAGGTGCTGCAAGAGAAATTCTGTCTAGACGGAAGGAAAAAAAAAATCTTTCCCATGAGAGCAACTGAAGATTGGAAGAGGCTGCCCAGGAATGCAGTGGACTCTGATGTGCTGGAAACGCTCAATACTGTTTGAGGAAATTGCTGTAGTGATCTGCTCTGAAGAGAACATTGGGCCAGAATCTCCAGAGTACAGTGAGAACTTTCCACAAATCCCTATCCATGCACAGTCTTCCCAGCTATGTGAACCTTGTTGTCAGCCCACAGCCATCTTCTTCCTTGTGCTTTTAGTACACTGGGGATATGTGATATTTATTTCCAGTTGTTGCTAATCCTTCATAAGCAGTTTACACTATAGTTCTATTTAAAAGGAGGAGGCACATGGGAGGCAACAGCAGACTTCTCCCCTGACAGTTTCTTTTGCAGTCAAGACATTCAAGAAGAGTTAAATTGTGGGAGGATTTTTTAACCTTCAGTAACAAGGCTTAATTAGGGATCAAGAGCAAATGTTACAGCAAAGAAGAGGCACCTCTGAACACTCATTCATATTGGGCTTTTGTTCCAATTAAGCTGGTTAACAAGGGATGTAAAGAGCATTTGCATCTGAAATATGCTCAAAGAATTCAGATAGCTATTACAATTTTAAATATTTTTTAGCTGAAAATTCTGAGTAAGCAGGACCTTTTGAAGATTAGATGTATTTGTGCAGGGACAGTGAGGAACTTGAACAGCTCTTACTTAGCTCATTAGAATATTTTGACACTGGAAGGAACATGTTCATGCTTGAACTCAAGAACAAATTTCTTATTATTCAAGAAAATAGGAATTAAAATTAAAATTGTAAAAAAAAAAAACTGGGAAAGAAAGCCTGATTTTGCTCTCACACTATCACCTGATCTGTTCAGCATTTGTCACAAAAGTGCAAATTTACTCACAGATGTATTTGAGTAACAACAATAAAAGCGTATTTTGAAGGAGGGATCCACCTGATCTCCCCAATAACACTGACTTCAGCAGAAGCAATATCAGGCTTCAGAACTGCCCATTTTGGATCAAGAAATGTAAGAAGCAAAAGGTGCAACCTTGCAATATCCTACATTTGTTAAACACAGTAAGGGGCATAGCTGTGAGGAAATAGGTAACAGTAAGGAAGAGATGGAGCTTTCCTTTGCTAACATTTACTGAAATACTGCAACAGCAAAAATTTTCCATTAGAGCAAAGAACAGTAACATCTAATCCCCTGGTCGTTCCCTGATGTACCACAGTTTGAGCCCTGGCAAATGCAAAGTCTTGCCTTACTTGTCCAGATGGTAGCAGAGGTAAAAACCAGCATAAACATGAAGAAAAGAGCTTGTGATTTTGTTGAAGACAAAAAAAAAAAAAACAAACCTCTGTTTTTCTGAGAGAAATACTGATGACTTTGCATGGGACTTTACCTTTCAGGAAAGTATATGGTGTGGTTCCTTTAAGCCACTCTATTTTACAGACGCATGTAGGTAAAGTTAAAAATGCTGGGGTTTAGCAATTAAAAACCTCTATGGGGAAGGTGTACATGGCTATATGAGTTAGCACAGTCATTTTGTATTTGTGTACTTCGCTGAGTTTTAAATACAAAAGGGACAAGATACTTTTCAGAATTTGTAGCTATAATTTTGCTGTGACTAAATTTACTCCTTTTTGTTGCACCGAGGACATATATAAAAGGGAAGCTGGTTTCAGGAGGTTTTTGTTTTGTATCAGTTTTTGCCAGATCTCTAGAATTAGCCTGAAGGATCCTTTTAGAGACCAAGTAAATATACGAAATATTAGGACAACACTGCAATGCAAAAAGGATGTTAAATTGCTCATCCAAGGAGATGACATAACAAATACTGACATAATTTCCAAGCAGCAAAGGAAAACTAGGTCAAATCACATTGACCTATCTAACATAATAAGCCCCTTTTTTCAGATTTTTACAATGTAGACTTTGTCTCCAGGCATTAATGTCCCCTGTTATCAATGTATAGTGTTGTCACTCTGCTTTAATGTCTTATCACCATGTTGTGTTAATTAGACCAAAACAATACAGTGCACTTTTGAACTGCTCAGATCCCAGTTTGAAACCTCTGTCTAAATTATAATTCTGAGGTTTTCCAGTTAGAAATTAAGTCATTAACCCTTTACCCATTTCAATAGGTGCTGGTGGGATACGGTAAATTTTGACTTGTATGGTCAAAACCTAAGCTTTGTAATTTGTTCAACATCTGGCAGTGAGGAGATGCTTGCTAGTATCAATGGCATTTGACACAAGGCATAACCCAGGAATACACAATCTCTCAAGTATCACATGGACAAACCCGGTCTGTGCTTGACAACGACGTGCCCCTGCCCAAGAGCTTTATCCACATACGCTGCCCTGAAAGGAACAGTCCTTTTCCTTGCTCAGGGTAGCCTTCCCTTCCCCTACCCTTGTTGTTCCTCTGCACATCAGTTTTACAACACACGTATTTTTCAGTGAGATTATTAACAGAGTTGCGTAGGTTTCTGCCTACAGCCTCTTGCAATTCCATCAAGAACAGAAACACACGTAGTAAGAGAGAGATCTGTCTGTATCCCTGCCTCCAGAAATGAGGTGGAACCAGAAACCAGGCTGAGGGCTTGAGACCTCACTACCCAGGGAGCTGGAGCTGGTTACAAAGGGGGAAAAAAAGTCGGGGCAGGAGACAGAGGCAGACCTTGATGGTCCACAAAGGAGAAGTCAATAGAGTGTACATATTCCATGTAAAATATGTGGATTTTGCAATAACGGCATAATCTCAGGGAGAGAAAACCAGTGCAATCCAATGATAAAACCAAAACCCCCTCCAGAACTTTTGAAGGTTGCTTGGTGATGAAGAGTTCCTTGAAACTGGGATGCTGGCTGTTCTTATGACAGAGTGGCTGGATTTTGCAAATACAATTCTAAATATAAATGAAATATGAAAATGTGTAGTGTTTCTCTTTTCCTTTTGTTTTCTTCTTCTTTTATATTTTTTTTTGTGTCTCCAATTACCTCTCAGGAAAAGAAATCCCCAAACTAAGACACAAAACAAGCCAAATCAAAAAGAAAAAAAAAAACAAAACAAAACCAAAACCACCAAAAAAACTCCACCCAAAAAAAAAAACCCCAAAATAAAAAACAAAAGAGATCACGTTTCCATATGAGATAACTACTGAAAAAAGAATATAATTTTTTTTGCAAACAATTTTGCCATAAAATACTTATTTCTCAGTATTTTTTGAAAGAAAACATCAGTCTTGGGTAGAGCCTCAAATAAAGGTTAAAAAAAAAAAGGTGGGGGGAGATCTTAGAGATGGTGGGGGGTGGGGTGTCTCATCTAGGCAAGCTCTCACTTTGCTTGAGTCTACAAAGTGTGTCAGCTTGCCAGAATCACAAATGAGTCTGCCCTACCACTCGGGGGTGTGTGTGGGAAGGGGCTCTCTCTGAGCTGCTGCTGCAGCTGTTCAGTAATTAAATAGCTGCAGACCCAAAGAGACGAGTTAATGCCATTAGTCATGGGCACCTGCTCAGACACTGGGTGCTGGGGAGAGGCTGGAGCCCCACAGGTGCTCGGGCAGCACAAGGCAGCCTGGGTGAAGAGTAATGGGAAGATGTTGTTGCCACCAAAGGCATGAGAAACATGTTGGCCCCCCTGTCCCAAAATGTGGAGTGACTATCGTAGCATGTCACCAGCTCCTTTCTGGGGCCATAAAATATTCCTCCATAAATATTTTCCTTAAGGACTCTCACACTACAATGAAAAAATCCTATCAGCCCCATGGCTCTCCTCATTTACTGTCCTTTTATCCCTTTTATATGAATAAAAGCCTGGACTTCCTTTATTTGTTTTACTATCTTAAAATTGTTCTTGCACCCAGTTATCTCAACACTTATGCAATCAACGAAGTTGATAAAACTTTTGGGCCAAACAAACATTGCCTCTTTGCCAGCTTTTTTCTCCTCCCACATCCCTCTGGGAAGATATAAATACTAATGATAAACAACCATGACATGACAACAAACGGGAAAGAATTTTGAAGAATTAAGAGCTATTTTTACTGCTTAGAAAAGAGATCAAAATCAGCTTCCTACCCGTTAGCGTTTTTCCCAGCTTTCAGACAGGCTGGATTCTGCACTGCACGCCAGGGATCTCAGGGATATACAGCAATTCCTTACAGCTTGCTAAAGCATTACAAACTCTAAGCTGCATGACTGTAATAAAGACTTTGAACCAAAAACAGACTAAAGAATGAAATACCCTATGAAGTCTGAAATTCAGTTCAAACAAACTCCAGCACACATCCAAAAGGCTATAATACAGCTGTATGTGAATACTGGTCTGCTCCTTTCTCTCAGCTCAGTCTTCACCCACAGGCAAATCAAACTGTTTCTCCAAATGCTGAAGCATTTTTTGAGCTTCATCATATTCCCTGAGCATTTACCACCGCGAGCTCCTTTTTCCCAGCATTTCATTCTCCTTGCCCCAGGCTCCAGCAGATCCCTTACCTCTCGTGCTACTCTGTGGAGGGACTCTGAGGTCTGACAACTTTTTGCAGTGCTCAGAAGCTGTTGAAACCTTCTGTGGCACTGCCTGCTTCCCTGTCCCTTGCCAATGGGGAAGGCTTGAGACCAGGCAGCAGTGGGAAGCCGGCAGCCAGCACAGCAGAGGGCTGGGCAGGCCAGAGGGAGGGAGCTGGAGACAGATATCAAAGGTAGGAGGCCTAGTGGGGATCATAGAGACGGAGATAAACATCTAAATAATTCAGGCGCTAATAGAAGCTTTAGGTTGGGTTCTGTTCAAGATGTGAAATGAAGCTGAATTTTGATGTATTTCAGGCTTCCATCAATGCAGAACGTGGTGTTACTTAATAACCTGACACTGAAAACCAACATTATTTTAAAAGTATTCCACATAAAGTTAATGAGGAAAGTGGCTACGGATATGTATTTTTACAGCTTTAGGTTGAAATTCTACCGTGGGAAGATTTTGAGAGCTTCAAGTCTGACCTCTAGAGGTAGGCTGCTGAAATAGGAACAGGATCTTGGGATAGCAAACTGTACATGGAACTCTTAGAAATTAGGGAAAGGTAATGGATCAGATGCTACTTAACATCACATTATCATCACTGCCTCCTGAAGCCATATTTTAAAAAAACCAACTATTTGTAGCATCATCTGCGGCAATTTGGCTCCTTCAAATGCTTCTTTTGCAAACTGCATAGACAGTGCAGCACCACAAGAAAAAGCACATCCAGAGTGAATATTTTTACATTCAGGAGTGTAAACGGGTTATGCTTCTGCTTTTTATTATCCCTCCCCCTTCCTCACCAATCTTCCACATGATCTACTCTTGCAGAGCTACAGAAACAAGTATTACTTTGAAACTGATAACATCCATTTGCGTTTTGCGAAACTGATGTTTTTAAATGCCCTGATTGGTGCCACCTTTTTCTAATCAGAACCAACCACTCTAACAAACTACCCTTTGTCAGGGGACCTCATCCCCTCTGTTCCCACCAACCTACAGCACATGTTGCTATAGCTACCCTGCATGTCTATTTACCACACAAGTGATCAAAGGGAGCAGACAACACACATACACACATGCACAAAAAGTCCTTGCCAGGCTTCCTACCGAGCAATGTCCAGCCACTAATTAACTGATACACTCCCAGCCTGTGGACTCTGGACACTTGTTTTCTTTATTCTGCATGGTACACACAAAAAAAGGACAGCATTCTTCAAGATGCTGTTTATTCCCTTACAGGCCGAACAAACAACAAAACATCCCAGGATGAACTCAAGATAATTTCCTAGTGCCAGGCAAAGGATTACAGAGCTTCAGAATAAGAATACAGCTTTTCTACAGAGGAACACATTAAGAATTTTAAAAGGTATGCAAAAGAAAATAGGAAATAAGAAACACATGCTAAGAACTTAAACAGCTGAAAGGAAAGGGGGTGATTTTGAATTTTGCATATGTTTTGCACTGAAATTGTATACAGCCGTTCTTCACTTGGTGAATTACATGCACACTAAAAGCCGTATGACTGCAGACACGATAAGTAATTGTAATGGTTTTGTGCACCTTAGAAACACAGTTTTTCATTTTTAGGTGGCCTGCCAGTTAACAGTTGTTTACTTGAACCTCTTTATGTGACAAAGGGCTCAAGACTCAAGACTGCCTCGATCAAAGTCAATGGTACTTCAATAGGAAGAGGCCAAAATAAGGAGCTGCATTTTTTGTCAATGACACTCCTGCGAGCTGCACTTCAGGGATATGTTGTGGTTGAAAGGGAATGAAAATGAAGTATTAAAATTCATCAAACATTTGATTTTCTGTGAAGTAGGCTTAGGAAACAAAACAGAGCCCACAGTGCCCTCTCCAGTTCTGCAGCAAACTCAGGGAATCCAGCCACGTAACTGTGTCCAGCCAGACAAAAACTGCACTCTACCTTCATGAAGGCTGAGCACCCATTTAAGAGTTTCCATCACTTGCAAATTTCCTTACTTTATAAATAATAAACTGAACTCAGTACTCTGCGAAGCAAAAAAAAAAAAAAAAAGTGTTGCTTGCAAAGGTTTTTTTCTTGTCTGTTTTTTTTTTTTTTTTTTTGCAACCACGTTAGATACCTTTAAAAATTGCACTTCTGCTTCCTAACACTAGTCGTATAGCACACTAACACACACAAACGGGTATATTTCCTGTGAATGCTTAAACTTTCCCTGGTATATTGTGATCAGCATAGTTTCCCAGACAGGATAGAAATGTTCCTATTTTAGCTGCTGGACCTTATTTGTGAGGTTGTTCTATGAGACAGGAAGAAGACACCTCTTGCTGAGGTTTTCAATGATCAGCTAAAAATGACTGGTTTTTTCTACTGTCTCATTTACAAATCTCAATGCAATATTCACACCAACCCCTGTGACCTGCTGGAGACTATTGGACTGACACAGTAGTAAGATAGGTTGAATCTTACCAACAGGCTGCATATTACATTTCTACAGTAATTCCTCCTCTTCCACTGGGGAAATTAGTGCATTTCTCTTGCCATGTGCTATTGTTCAGTAGCTCTGGGTTGCCCTTGGGTCAGATCAGTCATAGTACATGGTTTCATTCCAACACCTGCAGTACACTGCCGTGTGCCTATGTACTTGATGGTTAACTCTGCAACACCAAATTGAGCTACAGCTCCCACCAAGAGCCTCTCAAAGTGGGAGCACTCACTCCCAGAGCCTGAGAAGAGGAAGGAGTTAACCCACTCCCTCCCAGCTGGTGTAAGGATGAGGAAGGGAGCACCAGGGAAGGGCAGACAAAGCAGCTGGACAGGTAGGAAGAGATGATTGTGGGTGGAAGAGTCGGTAAAAAAGAGCTCTCTGTTGCTCTGACTAGGAGGGCCATGGAAAAGTCACCCTCTACATATTCCTCTTTCCTCTAACAATTTCTAACTAGAAGCAAGAATAAGGGCTCCAGCTGCACATGACTTGCCTGCTTCTAAGTGTAATGGATTTCCTAAGTATTTTATACAGTTAGTTCATAACCCATTGCAACCTTCAGTTCCCACTAAACCACGAGTTCTGCTGACAGGGGCTGATCCACACAGTAGCTCAGCACCACCTGGACATCCCTGGCTTTTGTCCCTCGGGCTCTAGCAGTGCCCACAGACTTTCCCTGCCAAACTGAAAATATTTGTGCACAGCAAACCAACCGAACCCAGAGAAATACTCCCAAACTGCTCCCTTGGCACGGGAGAGAGAAACCGCACTCGGAGGCAGGTGTTTAAACAAACGCTGGCCGCGGCTCAGGCGAGTGCTCCCCGCCCTACGCCGCTCCCCCGAGGAACACGGGGCCCCTCGGAGCGCGTCCCCCTCGCTGCGCTCCTGGGGGAGCGCGCATCCACCGGGACGGGACGGGACCGGCCCGGCAAGAACGAGCCCGCCTGTGCCTGCACCTCTCTTTAGGATGGAATGCCTCCCCCATCCCTCCTCCTCTTCTGGAGGGTACGTGTGTGCCTTAGCATTCCCCCCCCCCCCCCCCCAAACTCTATTAGACTTATTTGCCTTGCTCTTTTAACCCACCACCTATGAATCTTTATTATCCGTGAAACCTATTTTCTAGGTAGAAATATTTCAGGTAAGTGCACGTTTCACAGAGCATTTTACACTTTATTATTGACATCTTGTAACATTTCTGCTTCTTTTGCCCTCCTCATTGGTAACCCCCTGTGCCAAAGAACCCTCTTGTGGTGATAATGATTTCTGATGACTACGTGCATCCAGCTGACCAACTTGAGTAGAAAAAATGCCCTTCATTGTGCTTTGCAAGGACGAGAATTCCCCTCTCTTTAAGGAGTTATAAAAAGTGGTGCTTTTGCTAGTGGGAGCAAGAAATACCTTTCCTCTTCATCTGCTTTATCTTTCTTCACCCTTCCTCACCTCCTGTAACTTCGAGAAAACTAGCAAGGAAGCTGTGATTTCCCACCATGGTTTCAGAAAGTGAGTGCAAAACAAATGTTCTATTTGCACTACAGGTGCAAAATCCTCACACATGCGTTTCCTGGACATGTATTATAAAAGTCCCCCTGAGAACTGAATGAATGACACCCACACAGAAAACCTAAAAAACTTCTCATTTCCTCGTATTTATCCATTGCCTACCCAGAAAATAATGTATTATGAGCAAGTTTCAGAAGTGGACTGGCTTTTTAAACTGGGACAGATCTTTGATTAATTCTTAAGATACAGATTTTCTTCATCCCACAAGGCTCTTCTAAGTGTACATTGTTGCTGTAAAACTATGAACAATAAGAATTAAAAACGTTTTGTCACTGTGCCTTATAACTGTGAGAATGAAAATAAAAGCTCCCTTTGTCTCCTCAGGTGAATAGAAGTCTTAAAAAAGACCCCCTCATTTGAATAATCTTAGAAAAAAAAATCCCTAGAAAACGCATCTTAAAGTACTTTTGCGAAGCTGCATGACAGCTTGAAACTACTACATTTTAAAACAATCAGAAGATTAAAGCACTGGCAGGCAAGGAACTCATGCAGAGCTGTTTAATAAATTATCCCTGGGCTGAATTATTGGCATATTTAGGCTTATAACACAGCAAGTTCTTTCCTTTCGCATGTCACAAACAGGGCTGCGAGACAGCCTACACAATGCACTTAAACCATGGCAAACTGGAATTGATTTACATAGCTCGCAAACCGCTTCCATGCTCCCTACAAATCCAAAACGTACCATGACTTGCATGGCATCCCTGCCTACCGGGAGAATCAGGGGGAAAAAGAGGGAAAAAAGAATATTCTTTTTCCCACCCCGGAAACTTACAATTGTAAGAAAAAAACAGAGGAGGAAAAAAAAAAAAAAAAAAAGCAGTCGAGCTCTGAAGGGATTGAGACCGGTAGTAGCCGGAGCCGGCGGGCAGTGGCTCCTTACCTGCCTCATGGTGAGATTCCCATCATCCATCCAGCCGGCCAGGGGCTGCTCACACCGCGCTGCTGTCGGCAGGACACAAATCCATCAACTTTCCCACCGTAAGCAAGTTTCCCTCCCTCCTCTTCCCTGTCTGTTATTTCCCCACCCTTTTTATTCTTTGCTGGGGGGGAGTCCTAAGACAATGTCAAGTTTCCCAACCTTCTTTCCCCAGCCTATGAAAAGTCGGCAGCGGGGAGGCAACTGTCCGCCTGGCTCTGATTTCAAACCGCAGCCCAGGGATGGAGTAGTTGGCTGAGCCGGGCCGTGGAATAGCCTCGCCAATCAGGAGCGAGGGGAGGGAGGCAGAGCACATAAAGGCTGCTGCCTACACGAGGATTAGGAAAGCTTTCAAGGATTTAAAAGACTGAAAGCAGCTGGAAACAGTGTCTAGGGCTACAAAGAGGGAAGTCAATTTGCGGTGTAAGAGATTATTCCCACTCTCATGTAACTGCTCTGGGTCTGCTCGAAGCTTAACAGACTCGCAGGACTTCAGCAAGGATATGCAAATACCCAGCTGAAATTACTGCGACATCAGAGTGATGCAGGAACGCTCGACAGCCGCCCGGTAAAGTGGCAATATCCCGTCTCCAGAAGCACCGATTTCCTCATGTCAGATTAAAAGGAAAATTACATAATGACATGAGCAGGAAGTAAAATACAGTCTTACATTAAGGGCAAGTGCCTGTCTGTTGGAAGGAACAGAAATGTATGTGTGGATCTGTAGGCTATGGAAATGTTTTGTTTCAAAGCTTTATTTGTTTCAGTGTTCAAATGTTTCAGTGTTCAAATGTTTCAGTGTTCAAATGTTTAATCATCCCTAGCCTCAGTTCATTGTCTGCTTCCCCTTCTTTGGGGGGAGTGGTTTCCTCATTCCTGAAGCTGAGCTCTTCACGCAAGATAACAGTGCAAATGCAACTTCGAAGAAAAAAAAATAATGTTTTGGGGTTTGTTTTTTTTTTTTTTAATCAGCTGCTATTTGCTGCCCCTCGGTGGCTTTCATTAAAAGCAACAAAGAAAAGGCAAAATCAAAAATCTAAAATCTGAAGTGCCATCGACGTTTGAGTTACACCTTTCAAAGAATTATAGAATTGTTTAGGTTGGAAGGGACCTTGGAGAACATCTAGTTCCAAATTTCTTGAGTTAAAAAAAAAAAAGAAAAAAGCAGAGAAGTGCAAGCCTGCAAATTGATACCAGCCAATCTTCTCCAAAGTGGAGAAGGCTTCTAACTTAATATCAGTTCAGAAGCCTATTAGTTGCTTTGTTCCGCTCTTAATGGAAATCTGTCTTTTGATCTTAGGGAACAATCAGGCAAATCTGATGCCTGAAGTAAAGTCCCAATATCATGAATTTGCTTCTGCAATGGCTTTATCTACCAATGAAAAAATTAGTCACTGTCCAGAAAACCCTTAGCAGTACGAGTAATCTTACTGAATTGAAGAAAAGTTACAATTATGTGTTTCCAGGATTTTAATTAAAGGCTTCCAAAAATAGATTTCCTTTTAACTTATGATAAGCTTCAGGACTGGGTATGTCACAGGGAAAGAAAGAAGAGATCTGAAATATGTATTTATTTGTTTTCCCATTTAAAGACAATAATGATTTTTCTCACAAGTGCAACAAAGAGAGCAGTTTGCAAACATTGGTGCTATCTAGAACAGAAGCAAGGCATGGATGGAGGGAAAACTTGATTTAAACCACTACTGCACTTTATCCAGGTCCCACTTTGCTCTTGCCTGGTCCATGTCCTCAGGTGGAAGGATCCAATTATATGCTTTAATGTACAACACCAACCATCTCCAGGGGTCAGTGTAACATGTTGCATAAGGGTAAGTCCAGCCGTCCTCTCCAGCCAATGTGGAGACGAGTGAGTGATGCCCCAGTGATGGTCTGGTACTGCCCACTTGCACAACAGCTTGAAGCAGCTGCAACACAGAGAGTGAGGTGCATTAAGAGCACTTAACAGGAGTGCTTGTCCTCTGTTCCCCAAGCACAGCTCAGGGACACGTGTCACTTGAAATGAGTGTGCGGTATGTGAAGACCTTTTACTACTTTAAATCTAGGAGAATCCTCTCCAGGATGCATTCAAAGGAAACATAGAAGTATTTTTTCAAAGTAATTAGACCATTAGGGGTAAACTACCCTGGTGAAGAGGATGTAGTAAAAAGTTCAAAACTTACAAAATTAGTAAGGATTATAAAGGATTCACACCAAAACCTTATATTTGGTTTCAGGGCTTTCAGAAGGGGATTCTTAGGACAGTTTCAGTGTTTCACATGGGAACAAAGCAAAAGATTATGTAAGAACTCAAACACTATAAAGATAAAACAGTTGCATATCTTTTCTGGAAGTGCAGACACCTTTTGATATACAACATGCACAACTTACAGGACTGGATGGGTACTGCATTTTACTGAAAACCCAGCAGAATGTGGCATCAAAAATGAGTTAGTTATATAGGATAAAAACTGATTTCTAGTATAAGCAAAAAAATGAAACCATGAAAATCAGTGACCTATGTTCAAGGTGGAGTGTGGGCTTTTTATTTTTTAAATCCAGTCTCACAAACAGCCCCTATTCTATTTATGCCATTCACTTTCCACCTTTGAAGAATGTACTTTGTGTTCAAGCCACACTCAGTTGCTGGAGTTTTTTGGTGTAATACAGTTTCTGTAGTCCAGACCAAGATAAGTCTGCACCAGCTGCAGGGGGTGCAGTGGTACTATCACACACAGTGGATTCAGAAAACTATGTCCTGCACTTCGCTTCCTAGAGTATTCTGAGTGGCACAAGAGGAAAAGAGAGGGTCTATATCTGAAGCGGTTTTGCAGATAGTCAGCATCCAAAGACACGGTGGTACAGCTAGATGTGAGGAAGAGGAATTGCCATCTGGGATGCAAGAAAAGACAGGTGGTGTTTTTTTTCACCTTCCTCTGAAAATCCAATTTGCCATCTATAACACAAGTAGATGTGTGTTCATGAGAAAGTCATATGGTGTTTGGGGAAGTGAAAGGAGATTCTATCCCTGACAGAGGAGACTTTTACAGTCTGTCCAGTGGAACCAGAGGAGGTAAGGGCAGCCAGAGGAGGTGGTGCCAGGTGTAAGTTCAGACATCACTGGGAGCAAAGACCTGCAAAAGCCAGACCAAAGTCATGGTAGGGACCGCAGTAGTTTTAAAGGATTCCTATTGAATTAATTCAAGTTGAAAGAAAAATGGCCACAAGTACACCAAACCATTGGCAGTTTTATGTTATGTGAACACTGGTTATCAGCAGTAATGGTCACATATTCCTCTTATCAAACCGTTTGCAATTATGAGTGACACCAGCAGACACAGAAATACCAAAGTAGCTCTGACCTTGCTGCTCACTGTGGATGCCTCCCACAGTCCTTATCACACACTAAGCACCTCCCAGGCACAAAGGGCAGACACACAAGCCCTCCATCTAGCCTCATGTCTCAAACATTATGTTACCCCATCCACTAAAGCAAAATCAAGGTAGGATAACTTTAGCTGGGCTTCCATTATTGGCAGCATCAATCAGGAAGATCTTCAGTGTGGTTCGTGCTGATCTGTTCTTGACTTTGCAAAAGTAGTCAGCAGGCACTTGTGAGAACTCAGGGTGTTGGGTTCTAACTGAAATATCTCCCTCCTATTTCTACTTAAGACAAGGTGTAGTATTAGAATGTGTCATGAGCCAGTTTATGTAGCCAAAAAACTTTGAGAGTTCATATAAATGTGCAGAAAAACCCACCACGGTGTAATACCAGTTACAAATTGTACATTATGTAAAAGTATCACATATTTTTTACAAAGACATAGTAAATTAGGTGTTGGGTGCTCTTTGTCAGCGCATCAACTATTTCTGGAAATGTTCATTTAAAATTAGTAGCATGAGGCTTAGTTCAGTGCTCATCAATGCAGTGGGCAATTTTGAAGATTTTAAGTTGTGAGAAGGTAAGGACAAAAATCTTGATACCAAAAATTTAGCTCTGTTTCAGAATCTGAAACTTTTGCTCATTCTGATTTGTTAACTAAACCTCCCTTAACTACTTTCATTGTTTCTAATAAATTACCAAATACAGGAATTATTTTGAACTGGTGGATCAAATGCAGAATAACCTAATGTGGAATTACTCAGCTGCTGGAGCTTTTTGGTGTAATACAGTTTTTGTAGTCCAGACCAAGATAAGTCTGCATCAGCTGCAGGGGGAGCACAGAACAGGAAGTAGAGTAAAGGACTTTCTCTCATTAGCTGAATTCCAGCTGCCATGGAAATCCTCCTGGGCCCAGAGAATTTAATATACGCTAAAGACAGAAGAACTGCTCTGTCTCTTTACTGAGCTGTGCCAAACAGAGACAGACCAGACCCCAGGATCTGATTATATGGTAGGAGTGAAAGATTTGCAGCATGAAAAAATATGAGCCAGCAAATAGGTTAGAAAGAAACAACCCTAGTTTGAAAATCAGCATCTTCAGGTATGAAGTCAATCACAAATAGATTGCCTTTAATTTGCAATATAAACAACTGATAAAGACATGCTTTTCAAAATAAGACAAGCAGCTAGACTGCTGCACTTTGAGAGAAAAGGGTAATATTCACACCCAAACTATTGGCATTGAAATTCATTTCTAATAGTTTTTATAGTCCCTCCCTTGGCAGTTTTAAATTGGCACCTGCAGGAAGGGCAGGATGTCCAGAATACAAAATACTACTTAATAACTCCATAGAACACTAGAATACTTAAGGAAACACTAGCATGTAAAAATGACCTCCAGAACAGACACAAAATATGAGGTTGTAAGATGAAGACAAATTTATGAGAAGCCAGTATTAAAAAAAAAAAAAAAGAAAAATTCTGAAATACCCTGAATATGAAAAACTGTTCTCAAGATGTAAACATTATCATGCAATGATTTCAAGTGATATAGTCAGTATTTGTGAATGTAAGATCGTACAGAGCTGGATCTCACATCTCACAAAGCAGTTCTTATCTGCTTTTATCAACATCGCTGCAGCGAATGCAATGAAGATTGACTGGCCTGGCAGAGTGTCTGAGTCACGGCGTCTGAATGCACACACGTTTTCTAACAGCTTAAAACTAGGACCAGCAATGTCAGACATCCTTACATTTACACATACACACTGAAAGCCACAGTGCACAAAGATGTCCTCAAGGTGGGTTGTTGGGGAACTCATTGCATTTCAAGACTCAGCCTTTTGGGAGGGTATCAGTAAAACAGGCAGAGGTGAGAAGGATCAGGGCATCCTTCAGTCCTCTTGGTGGAGCAACCCTTAGAAGATCATTCACCCTTTACAGAATCACTCAAATTGCTCTGATCTCACTTGGGACTGCACCAGCTGCAGGCAAGAGAAAAGGGAAGATATCTTCAGGACAGCTTCTTGCTCCATCACTTATGCAACCTATGCAACCCTCAGCTCGAAAAGACAGTAAGGTGGTTAAAGAACGATCCATCTGCACTTGCCTTAAGGACTACACTGACTAGACATTTTGATTAAGGCTTTTTAATCAAAAGAATAATATCTGCTGGATTTCATTTTACTACATCTGCTATGAGGCAGATACTTGTTCTGCTAGGCTGAACAAGCTGGTGCACAGTCGTGTAATAAATTAGTGATCAGTAGACTCTGATCATCTATTCTAAAATTATACGGAAGTATAGTAAGCTAAAAAGACTAACAAAGAAGGATGCTATAAGTGTTCAGAGTTTCTAAAACATCTGTTCTCTAGTATATATAAATGCTGGATTAAATGGAAATCATAATTAGTTTACCACTGTTTCTCCATTTGATTTCCTAGGATTTTCCAATTGGTTGCTACTTCACTGATAATTATACTTCATTACTCTCAGAAGTAGTAGATAATAGTTAAATTACTACATTTTGTTTTAATATTCCAGTCCTAAGAAGCCTCCATGAAAAACAGAATGATAAAGTAAGAAGACAAGAATTGCCTTATGTATCTGTAACCTCCATTAACATAGAAAAAAAAAGAGTAACTTTATTCCATTGCATTTTGTACCAACTGCTTATTTAGTGGCCAATTGCAAAAGTCAATCATGCATTGACTCAAGCAAATAAAGATTTGGGCAAGTAGCAGAAGTTTTATCATACGTGCCTTCATCAAAGAGTATCTGTCAAAATCAATACTGCTCTCCTGTTCCAGGAGATATATCCAAACATATGATCACACAGATTTGAGGGAGAGTCATCTGGCCACAACTTCACTAAAACAAGTTAAAGCCTAAACTGATAAACTGTCACTTGAAGCAAGCAGGCACCTACTCAAATCCCCATTATCTGCGTGTTAGCTAAGATCATCAAACCATGCAAATCCTTCCTTTTGAAATAAAAGCCCCTAAACCACAGGTTTAGCAAAAAATCTGTAACACTCACAATTAAGCCACTCTGCTCTAAAACAGTTTTTCTTCAACCTGCATACAACAGGTTAGACATACCATATGCCGTGCACAAGTGTGCTAAGTGAGAAACTCTAAGCACTGTCAAGACTATGCCATGTCCAGGAAGAATTATAGAGAGATTGACTCCATGTTGCAAAACTTTCCAAAACAGAAGATTTTAAAGCTGGTGCTTTAATATCTTTTCAAACCCTCAGCTGGGACAAGGCATTAACATGAAAAACTAGAATATTTCTGCATAATTTTAAATTCCCCATATTTCTTGTTCTCAGAAAACATTTGATATTTCCAAGTTCTGCGGTATTTCCCTGCAATGACACTACACAATTTTGGCCATACAGAGGTAAAAAAATTAGCTCAGGTATCTCTTGAATAATCCCAGGAAGCCAACTGCCATTGGAGGGACAACCAACCAATGTTTCACTGATTTCAAATCAGGTATTTCAGCTCAGATCAGTGGAACCAAAGTTGTCTAAAAGTTCAAGTCACACTAAAATATTGTTATTTCATTTTGTCTAGTCATGAAAGTTTGCCAGCAGTCTGCACTATCTCATGAAACCTAATCTAATGAGAAGATTACTTTTAGCATTTGAAATTCCTGGGAATACTGTTGTAGGGAATTCTCACTTATCTCTTCTTTCCAGTGTCATGGCTACCCATGCCAGCCCCCTGTGCCATGGAAAAAGGGCTCTGTGAAACAGGCAGCCTTTTGGAACAGGAGGTACAAAAGTTACCTGTCAGCTATGCAGCAACGGGGTCACGTGAAAAACTTGTGAAGTGACATGACTCAGAATCGTATCTTAAACACTGGAAATATGAACTGTAGCTTGAAAATTGCTTGTGCCCGGGGGGTAAGGTGTTTCATCTCCTCCACTGGAATTCTCAGACTGCATATTCAAGCTGCCTTTATACTGCTGAGGATAATAAAGGAGAGAATAAATCTATAAATGCTAAACCAGCTTTGAACATTACTGTAATCTGGGCAGCACAGGCTCTGCCATAAGCAGGAGTGAAAGACACAAAAAGACTAATCTTTGTAGATGTAACTACAAGTTTCTGGGCTAAATCTAAGTATTTAGAATGCAAAAGTTATTATTAATTAGACAACACAACGAACAGACTACTGAAATTATTTCAGGAAATGTGTGTGTGTGTGTGTGTGTGCACGCGTGTAGACACCCATGAATGTGTAGAGAAATATGTTCAAATTCTTCAAGAAAAATTTAAGGTATATGCTTGGACTTTCTCAGTGAAAAAGAACTGAGTCTTAAGGTGCTCTTCCCTACAACTGAACAAAATATTTCCCTACTCAGGGTACCAGTGGATTGCCATGTTGGTGGTGAGATGAGGTTGTAGGGGGTTGGCTGGGGAATGACAACAAAAACCTTAACCCAAATTCCAAATCCTTAGACTCTGGCCAGGAAAAATGCTTTATACAACTGAGAATTTGCTAACATATGTGACTCATGATTCGACTCATAAGCTTCTGAAGTTCACTGGGGTTACCATCAAGGTCAGATTACCCACAAAATATCAGATTACTATACCTTCCCATTGCTTCAGAGAAGCCCTTGGTACTGACCATGTTATATATTTATGTGGGAAGGTTAACACCAAAACCATCACATTCCTCTAATTTCAAATGAGAAAAACAGGCAAAGAGTCTAGAAGAAAATGAAAAGAACCTTCTTATGAGAGGATTTTAAATTAAGCAATTCAAGGATGTGGGTAGATATCACAAAGCAGTAGTCACAGAAGTTAAATAGGAGACAGTTTCAGAAAGTCTTTGCTTATCACATTAATGTTTTTTCTCACCAGGAGCATTGCTTAAAACCAGCAAAGGAGGGTTTTGAAATGGTGTGTTTATAAATAGTCTCACTGGGACTGCCCTGAGAGGACTGGTCTGGTTGAGTCTCATGCTTCTATCTGTGCCAAGTAGCCCTTTTTTAACTTTTAAACCATTTTCACATGGCACTTTTATGAGTCACTCTACCTTGTTCCTTTTAATTACAGGAATATATAGTGTAGGTTTACCAGTCTCCAAAAGAATTTTTACTTTCTTTAACTCACATTTCCAGATGTGTCACCTATTCAGTCCTCCCTTTTTGTTAAATGGCACTGGCAATAAAAGACAATGACTGCAAAGATAATATACTTCTCCAGGTTCCAAGCAAACCACTTTTATAATCCAAACCTTTGATTCTCATTTTATAAGATGCCCTTATAAAAAAAACTAAAGTAAAAAAGCAGAATGGTCCATGAAAATTATTTTTTCATAGTTGGTGATAAACATTTTCATGAAGATACTCAAAAAATCTGAAGTAATCCAGAAACTCTGATTCAGGTAAATCTGATTGTGGAAAGTGAAGCCCAGCACAGAAATAAAATGCTCACTACAAGGCATTAATTTCTGCATCTCTTACTTCCACAGGCTATTATTAGTCTGCATTTATCACTTCAATGCTGAAGTTGGCAGATATTGTCCAGAGTGTCTTATTTCATAAATACACGTTAATTTACAGGGAGACCCAACCATTATAACCCCTGCCTATAACACATTCTCCAACATCATTATTTTACACAAACAGCAGGAAAAAAGCGCACAGAAGTAGCTGCTACTGCTCATCAGCCCAATGATGAAGGTTAATGCATGTCTTCTAAACTATTTTATGCAGATTTTGATCCCTGGGGCCATACTGTCACATATGCTCATACTCTCTCCTCGTTCAGACATCTCTCTTAGCTGTAATTTTGCTGTAATTCCCTATGAAACTGCAATGATATGCAAAGGTCCCAATATCCATTTCACAAAGGCTTTTCCATATCTCTTGGGCACAAAGAAGGTCCTTTATGTCAATGGGAATGCACAGCGATGTCCTGAATATCCTGTCAGCATCAGCAATCCAGGCTTCTGGTGCTCTCAGTTTCCCATCTACCACCTGAAATTAACAACTAATAACTTGGTCCTATATGGTGCTGCAGAGCAAAATGAGACAGGAAGACCCCTCAGCAGATACAGAGGAATTAGGCTGGGTTGTGCAGCCATGTTGCTCAGTTACCAAATCACTCGGTAATAATTGGTTTTGCTTTTCTCCTTCTGGATGTCTACTCAGAGTGGAACATATCCATATACACAGTGTACTGCACTTCACACTGAAGTGAGAGAGAAAAAAGAATCATACTAAGGATTCAAAAATTAAAGACTCTTGTGACTTAAACACAATTTCCATATTTCTTTTATCACAGGAAGTTGGAATTCACTGGGACTACCTCCTTCTCTAAGTATTTAATTCAGTGGGAAAATGTAGTACACCACAAAAAAGGACAAAGCGCAGAGTCCTTTGGGTAAAGCTGATGACATTTCAGCAGGGGAGCTCTCCAGGCCATCCCAGCATCCTTAGCCATAAAGGCTGTGGGGCACAGAAATAACTCCACAGAAAAATCCACCTGCCATATCCTCATATTAGAAGTAAAAAGTTCTGACCACTTGCAGCTTCAAAGCTGAAGAAGAAGGGAGAGCATCTGAAATGCAAAGTCTAAAACAAGAGAAGCTTTCACTACAGTCAGAAAGATCATTATTGTTACAGCTTTATGTGATTTGAAATCCTGCAAATAAAATAAAGGCACGACTCACAGTCTTTTGGGATTGATAATTGCTTCAAGGAGGGGATCTGTACTTATCTTATTTTGGGTGTCTTCCTGTGAGTTCGCATGTTCAAAAGTTTCATTTTGGGAAACTTTTCCCTTTATGTAGGCTCTGTTTGGCCACCACAAACCACTAAAGCCTTCAGCACATGTAACCGAGGGTGGTGATTACAGGCATGCTGTAGGTGAGCAGTGATGTGTGTCCACCACCCTGCTCCCTCCAGTGACTTCTTGAACCCATTAATATTTTGCTTTTGATAAATCAAACTGATATATAAAAATAGAGTAGAAGGGCAAGGAGAAATCAGACAGTAGACAGGAGATCTTGAATCTCAAGCATTTTTATGCATTTATCTTTCAGTGTGGCCCTTTCCAAGAGCTAATATCATCAGCATTTTACAAATATTAGCAGGACATTTGATGCACATTTCGTGGAGATGTTGCAGCGTCTCAAGCAGGTGATAGGGGATTGCTATGGTTACTATATTCTTTTAAGATGAATACTTAATAGGTTCACAAAATATATATATTTACTTGTTATTTAAAATATTAGTTGCCCAACAGGCATTTGCTTATGCACCCCTTTCATTTTTCACGGACTTTCCACTCCTTTATCTATCAAATATAGGGGATTTTGATACTGTTTAGAGAAAGGAGAGGTCACTAACCATTTTCCTTCTTCAGAAAAGGGGACAAGTCAGGTAGCTCATTATCTAGCCTGTTTATAATTAAGTCCAAAAATAACTGCTCCACTGTACTAGAATTGTGAGAACTTTTATTTCAGAGAATTTAATGAGTCATGGAAACACGTTTAAAAGTCTGCAGTAAACAAAGAACTAAATGTTAGCATGGCAATAGACCATATAGCTTTTAATGGTCTGAACCCTTTGTCTCACACTCAGACACAGACCCGAGTTTGCCCCATCATCAGCATTTCATCCAGTGATTCTTTCAGATGGGTTACTTTTTTGCCAATGAATCTGAAAGTGATATTTAGGATGTCTATTATCACGAATGCAAATTGGGGGGAAAATGTGTCACATCAAATCATGACCATTTCCTAAGATATTACTCATGGGCAAATGCTTTCATGCACTGCCTTCTTGAAAGGGCCGGTTGAATGGAGCTACTGTAAAGGCATCGAATTTCAGAATTTTATACTTGTTTGTACTCTTCGTGATGCAATTAAAGGGAAGTTCTAACACACTAACTTATTTTAATTTGACTTGGTTTATTAGGATATATAGAATGTAAATAAATATAAGGTTTCCTAATTTTTATTAGCATCAAAACACCACTGTTTTGACTTCTTTGGGTCACTGTGATCACTATGTACCTGGTACCTTACTTCGAAAATTTTCATTGACATCTGATGCAGTCATAGGATGGAACTCTGCTATTATGAAACTCGTTTATTTTAAAAATGGCCCAAGTTTTACAGAGGTAAATACGACTAGGATTACATCCATATGCAACTAATAACCTGACTGTGGTCAGGGGAAACAAAAAGAATCATCCAAGCTTGGCTAATAACTTAGTTGGATATATTTGAACACCTGTTACTATAATAGTGTTAGTAATCAGTTCGGTTTGGAGCTAGATTCAGCAAGAGAAAATGTGCTTGCAACTTCTAGATCTGCTTTCACAGGTTTTACCCAAAGAGATTCCTGGGAAATGAATTCATATTTTGCAGTCTGAGGCAGCAAATTTTTATAGCAGGACTGAGCAACAGGGTAGGAATTCATGGAAGATAATATATTGAGCAGATCTAAGTACTAAATAGGCACTTTCCTTATATATTTTGAACTGCCGAATGTTGCATATTTCTAGAACGAAAAATGGACATAACGTTGTTCTTGCAAGGTGTTACCATGTTAACAACTAGAGAACCTTCTGTTATAACTATTAATATGTGGCTTATCACTTCATAAAAGCTTGAAATCACAATGCAACAACAATAAGCACATGTGGTACATATGAAGCCAATCTGCAAATACAATAATAAGCATTCAGCAAGAGGCATTTTTGTACTGTTGTTAGCTGACATAAAATGGTTATGCTTGTTCTGCAATCACCACTTTTGTTACCTACAAAATAAACCCATCCATACTCTGTATTTGGGGTGCTTTCTGAAGTGCAAGAAAGGCTTTTGTTGCCTCCTTGTTCCTCAGCACACACCAAACCTGACTTGGGAAGTTTGAAGGTGATGGTGAAGTCATTTGTCAGAAGGCTTTGCAATTTTAAGGAAATCTGTTCCCAAACCTAAAGCTGACCCTCTGTTTAGCGAGATAGACATCATCTATCATAATGATTCTGTCACTGGTGTCAGTATTTGGGTACTTGTGGCACTTGGGTACTTGTGGCACTTACAGGGTAAGTGATGATTTCAGGGATAAGCTGAAAAAGTGGATGGGGTGATAACTCATGAGACTGGGAGGTGGGAAGAGGAAGAACAACAAGCATTCCATGTAAATCATAGAATCATTTAAGTTGGAAAACACCTTTAAGATCGAGTCTGACTATTAACACAGCACTGCCAAGTCCACCACTAAACCATGTCCCTATGCATGGTAGGCATCTACGTGCACTTTAAAATACCTCCAGGGACGGTGGCTCCACCACTTCCCTGTCCCAGCGCTTGAGAACCCACACATCTATGTTCGAGTGGAATGAGGAGCTCATGAACACCAAACTCGTGCATACACACAAACTGAAAAGCGGGGCTGGACGGAGAGCCCGAGGCGCGGCGGGTCAGAGCCGGTCCGGGGCACCCCCGGGCGGCCGCGGCTCCCCCTCCCTGCGCTCCTCTCTGCCCGCCCGGCTGAGCACAGCCTGCGCGCTCCCATATCCAGCGGCTCGGAAAGTAGCTGGAACCTCTCTACGACGCAGCCGTGACACCAGGTTCTTGTAGAAACGGCACAAACTTTCTATTTGCAGGGAAAATCTGAACGGTTTTTGGTTACTTCTCAGCTGAACTTCAGATCTAAACTTAGCAACAATAAAATACATTTTTAAAAATCCTATACAGCAGGCAGTTCTACTGATTCTTGCATCTGTAACATTATGAGATCCACTTCCTTCTAAGATGACATCAACTCCACTTCTAAACTTTTCTGATGCTTAAAGCTGATTTCTCCACACAAAGAGAAGGCAGCACAGGTTCAAACCAGGAATTACTTTTCACCTAGCTTTAATGGCTGTGAAAGAAGCACACTATTGCTGCATTCCAGGAGTTGCTGTGTTACACTTTATGCCCCAGCACTACCATCACCGTGAAGTCTCTGTGTTGTAACTCCTCTGTAGTTACAGTCTTAAAAGGCCACAAGTTTGCATACTTGAAATTTATGATACATTTTCTTCCCAGCATATGCCTACCCCCTTGGGACACAAGAGTTTTTGTTAAGGACCAGCTTTCTGCTTGTGAAAATAAAATTAAATCACTGAACTCTGACCATTAATGAAGAATGTGTTCCACCTCAGCCTATAGCAACAGAATATCCTGACAGTCAGCATAAGGGGGGATAAAAACACCAGCAAGTAAACCTTTTGATAATTCCAACTATTCTCTTGAAATACATGGATATCAATCCATCTTCCTCTTTTTCATATTCCGTCTTTCCTAATTTAACATGTACTTTCTTTTTTCCCCTTCAAAAGAGGTAAGCAGCAAACACAAACACTGAATTTTTGTATCAAACAACCAAGTTTTGAATGTCATGTCCAGACAGGTGGGAAACGTGTTCATTACCAGGGCAGCTATCATATATAATGACACTGTGGAAACAATATTATTCCATTAATTATTACATCCTCCAAGATTCGTGTTAAAACCAGGTCTCCTCATAATTAAATGAACCTTTATCCCTATCTGCACTCAGAGATTTCTCTTGCTCATTTCTTCCTAGATATAGAAATAGTAAATATTAGAAATTTTGGCATATATCCCCCTATTTCCACCTTTGTGAATAATCAGTTTCATATTAATTGTGGGTGTGAACAGGTTGAGTCCTTACCACTGTGCTCAGAAAACATGCAAACCTAAAAGTATATATAACAGTTTGACCTCCTCTTGGGGATAGATTTATTGATCTTACCACCCTCCCCCCAACCCCAATACAAAAAACAATACAACCTAACCTTCAGATGAAGCTTCATCTCCAAGCCCGTCCATTCACAGTATTTCCTTTTAGGAACTGCTCTACCTTAATTCAGTTAATTCTCCCTCTTACTCACACTTCTTTTATTTTAGGGGTAGGCAATGAAACTGCATTTGCCACAATAATTCAGCAGAACTTTAGCAGCTTTGGGTAAGAGAGTGGGACAAGAGCATCCTGCCACCCCTACACGTGTCTGAGAGCAGTGGTGCTGACAAATGATTAGCTGATATCATACTGTTCTTCTTTTCAGTCTCGTGAAAAAGACCTCTCAAAGGAGAACAAATTTTATTCAGCTGAGGTTTTAATATTTCTCTGTATCTCATCAGCCCTGGCATTAATATGATACTGTGGTGATTTAACCTAGGAGTGTGGGAATTGCTGAGGGATGTGCTTATTTTTCTAACGAAAGTTCAGGCATGCTATTATTAGCAATCTCTGGCATGTCATCAATGTCAAAGGCCAAATACTTTCTTGAAATGTTTAGGAATCAAGTGTGTTCTGAATCTGAGGAGCCTGTTCTCACTCTGCCATTCACATGCATGTACAGCAGCATGCTGCAAAAAGACTCTGTCTTGCCAGGATGCTCCTGAACACTCCCAGTGCATTTGTTTTGATAGTGTTCAGGTTCTCAGCAGGACAAATATCGACTTCAGAGAGCAGACTAACCTTGCCAGCCAGTAGTTCACAAACACTGGACCTCAACTTAACCTATTTTAGAGACCACTTTACACCACGGCTCCTTATCTGCCAGTTTAGTACCTCAATAATACTCAGCCAGCTGCCTTAGCCTGCAACCAGGAATACACAAATAAGACACACAGAGGGTATTGACATAAAATTCTTCAAGCAATTGTATCAGGTAGACCAAGAAGAGGATGTTCCTGAGCACTCCCAAGATCTATCTCTGAGAGCAGCGTAGATCTACCACATCACTCTGAGAGTTGACTTTTAACAGTTCTGTGCTTCCTCACAGACTTTTGGATTGAACTTTCCCTGTTGCATTTGATGAACAGAAAGAGGGTGACCAATGTGAAAATCAAACCCGAGACAAGTAGCCATTCTTTCATTTAAAACTGGCAATAGATTTTTCAACCAAAAACTTTCTTGTCTTTGTTATCAGGGCCATTTATAGAAAATATGAATGGCAGTTGCAAGACACTTCATAGAAATCAAAAGACAAAACAGTGGAAAATCCAGCCCAAGCCTTTTTCTTCCCAAGGAAAGGGTTAAGAAATATAATTATTTCATTAGAAGCAGTGGCCATCTGTTATGCTTTATAAAAAGACTGGCAAACAATGTTAAAAACATCCATTACATGCAATAGAGAAGAGAAAAATATGTTTATTTAGCAAATGTTAATGTTTCTGAAAGATGTTTGATTAGAGTCTGGAATTTATCATCATTTGCTAGAGCTTGGTCTAGAAGCCTAGCATCATCAACACATGTTGTCAACAGGCATTAGCAAACAGTTTCATCTCCATGTGGAAAAACAGTGATTAAGGTCTTCCAACCACATTACTAGGTGTATCATCCTCCACAAAACATAATATGTGGTTTTTTACGTCCCCTTCCAAGAAACATCTCTCCAATCTCTAAGTAATTTTTTTTTCCTGTGTAGTATAAAGACTTACCAAAAAAAAAGTCTTTAGAAACAAAAAGACAGGAGGACTTTCTAGCAGAAACAAGAGTCTTTAAACTTTTGCAGGAAAATTTTATGCAAGGAGAAAGAGTAATGTGATTATGCATCAGAAGAAAACTGAAATGATTCATTAATAAAAGAAGACAATGTCAAGAAGCATGTAGTGCAAGTGCAAAACTGAAAGTAAGCCATGGTTTCTATTTTGATTGTTTGCTTCTCAACAAATATATAAATACTTTTAAAAACCCCAAAAACCCAGGCTAGTGGAGCTTGCCTGCTGCTGCTGTGGCTGCCAGATATCATCATGGATATTCTAATGGGAGAAGAGAGAATGATGCTAAATTGTAAACCAAGGTTTTCTGTGAACTTCAATTTGAAGGAAATACTCTCTTTCTTCAGCCCCCCATAAGAACAGCTGCAATTCAGAACTGTTTTCTTTGCACTGACCCTCAGTGTAGCCCAGATGGTTTTCTTCTTGTTTTGGTGCTGTTCTGCTGCGTTACTTAAAGAAACCAATGGCTTTTGTGCTGGAAAAAGGAGGGGGACAGGGGAAGAGTAGACACACCTTTGTTAAAATGTATATACATATATACACACAAAGCTCCATTTGAATCAAACAGTAGATGTCCACAGGCTGGTTCATGCATAATGCAGTATTTCCCCAAAATCAGAAATTTGTGGGAGAAGCAAAGCAGAGGGATAGCAGGGCTATATATGATGGGGAAAACTTGCCCACGTGTGCTTCATTCTATATTCACACAAGCAAAAGAAAAAAAAATTGCATATAGTACGTAACAGAGCTGAAGCCAAGATCTTCCACTTGGCTTAATTTGAAATCATGGGGATTTAACAGTTTTTAGGACAAAATTCTCCCAGTAGAAATCTACCTGTTCATGGGTTGGTTTTTAACACCTCTAGAGTGTTACCACGCCATGCCTTGAGGTGAATTTGTGCTGCGCAGGTCCTGACTATGAGAGAACCTTGTTGAAGAATGATACTCATCAGGCCAGGAACTGCAGAACCCTACACACATGGCTGAGATGACCACATAAGTTTTATGATCACTCTCTTCAGAGCGTATTACTGCTTTCTGATGGCTTCTGAATTTCCCATAACTCATTGCACATTTTTGACTTATACCTACCTCTCTTGAAACATGTTAAAATGGCCGTAAGATTTTATTTCCTCCCAGACTTAGCAATAATTAAACATAGCAGGCTTTAATATTGGAATCCATTTCAAGGGAACGAGGATACACTGGAGGCTGTGGGGAGGGGCATGTGCTTTTTGAATGCAAGCAGCACATGGAAATGCTTTTATCCCATTAGCACAGGCACAGAGGTTGCTTCAACACAGCTGCAGCTGTTGGAGTAGAGTGTGCAGGCTGAGATGAGCTCATGGCTGGGTCCAAATGGGACAAAGGTCCTGCTCTCTTTTCAAGGAAGATCACTGAGGAAGAACAAGCTGTTCACTGTATTGTCCCTCCACCTCTGTTCTCAAATTTTCTAGGAGTTTAATGCCAAGCAGCCACTCATAACCAATTTTGGCCTCATCTGTGCCCATGAATCATTAACTTTTGCACAGTATCTCACATCTTGTTACCATTTTACTGCCACAACCATCAAATTAACCCCATGCAATGCTTGAGTGAGCAGCTATAACAATACAGGAATCTGGAGCACAAATGACAATCCCCAACACATACAGCATAGGAGCAGTACTGTCTCCTGTCACTGGGACTATATATATATTCTTGGTCATCTGTCTCAGAGAACATTCAAAGACTACTATAACTGAGATGTTACTCTACGGGATAATGAAGCGTTGCCATTCCTTACAGTTCTGTCATAAGGCTTAGGCTATTTGATCTTTTCTGTGAAGCCTCAGCTCCAGATACCAAGTCATTATGTGAGAACTGGAGATTTATTTTCTTTTTAAAAAGGGATTTAGCCTTTAGACTGCTACAGAGAGAGAGCTGACAGTCTGACCTGAATATAACCCCTACAATTTGAAAGCCAGAGGCTAGAAAAAAGGAATGCAGAATTGTCTTTAACATGTTATGATTTTTAACCTAAAATATTATGATTGTGAAAGAGGTGGAGTCTGGCAGGAGGTTAATGCTTTTTGAAAGCTAGCTCTCCTCTACAGGTAAGAAAAGACCTCATTTTGTGCTCATGTCAGCCTAGGCAGAGAGCTCCTGGAAGGGAAAATATGTCTTGTGATAGCCAGAAGAGCTGCTGCAAGCTCTCTTCCTCTGCAGAGCAGATGCAAAGGAGGTTGTGCAAAGCATGCTGACTTTCAGGTTAAATACCTGTTGCTTTAAACAGCCTGCTGACTCCATGGCATTCATCAGCTTTAGCTCGTGCTGTGCAATCTCTTTAAGTGGAGGAGACTACAGAAAGATTTGTTTCTGAAGACAACCCACAAACTATCCCATTTCCCACACCTGTTTGCTCTTTGGAAGGGCAGATATCAAAAAGACACTAACCCCACTTATCCTGAATACGTTGCCTTTTGGAAAAAAGCAGTTAATTGTACAGTCAAAGTTATCAGAATTTTAAGACACTCATTGCCTGCCCTGCTGACTTACCCTGTGGCCCATTACTGACAAACACTTCTGTGTAACTGTACATGTGCACATGGTTCTGGGGGTTACATTTTTCCTTTTTTATGCCAATATTACACAGAGCACACAAACCATGACAGCCAGCTCTAGGCACATCAAGGGAAGCTGCCAGATGCTGGGGACAGGAGAGTGACTCTGGCCTTGCTGCCTGGTTTGCCAGGAGTTGATGGGTGCCAGTGGGTGCCCCACAGGAGCAGAGAAGGGCAGCTACGCCCAGGGAAAGCTGCTCCTTCCCAGCTGGCTCCCACACCTCAGCCCTTCATGCCACTTCACTCAGCAGCTGCAGCAGACAAGAAGTCCCTTTTCCCAGAGGTCTTGCCTTGACCTCCTTTCCAGCTTTTCTTTTTCTCCCAATGCTTTCCCTTGGAGCAGCATCCTGACTGTGCTCCACTTAGTCCTTCATGAGATGGCTTTTGCCTGTGACTGCTGGCATGATCTGAAAAGTAAGGCAATTGTTCCCTTAACTCTAGCTAAAACACTACAGTTTAGAAACCTCTGGGCTTCTTATCATGCCTCTTCATTTTATTTTTATTTCAGCTCCCACTGCAACACCAAAGTTGAAAATTATAGATTAATAGGGAGTCATGGGTGAGTTAATGAGGCAAAATGGGCCCCAGTCACTACATGGTTAAAAAACCTGGGTTCCGTGGCAGCAGTATTGATAGCCTTCACCCCCACCTAAAAAGGGTAACAAGCAGGAAGGATATGTTAACAGAGATATATAGATATGTATAAAAATAAAGAAATAAAGAGAGAAAGAAGTTCAACTGCACAATTAAAGTAGAGCTGTTAAAAAATCAGATATTAGAGTTGTAAATGTTGTGCGTGCACGTCTGTATGGATGCTTGTAGTTATGTATTCTTATTATTATGGTAATTATTTAAGAATACCTCCCATAATCCTGTGTACTGTAAGGCAGAGAATAAACAGCATCCTTGATTGCATCCAAGCTATTCCACTCAGACTACAAAAGTAGCAATTTCCTGGCACTGCCCCAAATCAAATCCTACCACTTCAAATGCAGTAGCAGACAGATACATATGTTGCTGCTTATTTTTATAGTGAAAATACTGAGTATATAATTTCAGAAGCATTCTATTAAATGTTTTAACAAATAAACAATTAAGGAAACATAATCAGATAAATCCAACCTTGATGTCAGTAATATGAAGAGAGACTTGTAAACAATGAGAACTATGCAGACACTGCAAGAAAGCTTACTCACAAAGTGATTTAGAGGGGAAATTACAGGCACATGCAACTATCATATTGCATCAGAAACAGATAATGAGAACCCACAAATTCTAAATATTGTTCAGTTGGTGGAGTCAGGAATTTCAGGCTAAATTCATTGTCTCCAGGCAATGACTGACCCTTTTGCCTTAAACCTTAACTTTATTTGGGCTCAAGGGGCTTATCCACCCTTGCATCCTTTCAGCTACCCCAAATCTCACCATGAGCTTTACAGAGGAATCTGCTCTCTCAGCATTTACCCTGTGATTGGGTTCCTATGGCAGATCTTCACAGCTCCGTGGAGCATGATGCACATACCTTGCTGTTCAAGTTACTGGGGACTTGAATTGAGTAGCTCAGTGAAGGTTTACCCAGGTCATGGCAAGAAGCTGCTTAGGAGGAGTCCAATATATTGGAAGCACTCACAAGACAGTGCCATGCTCAAGCTAAATGTGTCAATACTGGCTCTGAATCCAAGCTCCCCACAAGATTTGTCAGCTCAGGTCAGGCACACACCCCTGAGTCCCGAGTGCACAGAGAGGGAGCCACCTCAGATATCTCTGCTCAGGCAGCACAGGTGCCTAAAGAAGGTACTAGAAAAGTGCCCACCTTGCTTAGCTGCTTAGGAGGGTTTTCTCTCCAAATGACTGCACGTATCCTACTGCATAGCTCTGTGCATGACATCAGCACAATGAGACTAAAGTGTTTCACACTGTAGGCTAAAGCTGAGAAGACATTCTGTTTTTCAAAACTAGTACCCAGGCCTTGCTGAATGCTCAGAAGACAAGGCCTAAGGGAAAAGAAGTCAATAGTGTTAAGATAGTGGGTTAAAAAGTCTCAAAATTTTAGTGTCATCTTTTATGGATATAAGACATAGGGAGGAAGAGGAAGCAGAAAAAAAATAACATCAGTGTTTCTGGCCACTATTGCTTTTTTTAGTAAATCAAGCTCTGCTTTTTGAAATGTTTTGTGATCTCCTGCTAAGCACCTAATATCTTCTCAGCCTTCCTTCATGCTCCCTGTATTACCAGCATCTCATTTATGTCCTTGTAAGGTGCTTTGAGCCATAACAAATATGAAAGGTGCTATACAAAACACTCTTTTATTCTCTCATATCCTAGTTAACTTTCAAAACCAAAATACTGCACTTAGGTGCACACATGAAGCTTTGGCTGTAGCCATTGGGAGTTTTCTGCCTATATCTGCAGGGATAGCATGGACCTTTATGCTTTCAAACTGCTCAGATATTGGGGGTGAGGAGGATGGGGGTGGGGTCCTTTCACCTTGAAGTAATCTCTAAAAAACGCCTGCATCATACTGCATCCATTTGAAACCCCTAAATGTTCATATCCGCAGCAGTCCTGTGGGTCACCTGCCATGGAAAAAAAATTTCCCTGGACGGAGAGGTCTTAAAATATTTTATTACAGAAATATACTTTTCAGGCCTTAAAGCAGATTAAATATATGAGAATTCCTAGAAGTCCGTATTGTTCCCCTCAGGGGTGCCAGACTTTATTTAGAAAGCTTATATATTGCTAGAGCAAGGAGTTTTCATGGATGAAAACTGCTCAGGGCATTATGATGGATAGGTGGATGGCAGTGAATGGGAAAAAAAAAAGCACATAGAAGCTCCACCTGGCTGACTGGCATTAAGATTCCCCATGGGAGTCACATTAGGATGCAAGGTTTTTCTCTACTGTTTGCTCTAACAATGACACACATACATACATACATAAATGAAATCACCCACAGCACTCAATAATTTATTTGCTTCATCCTGGCCATGAATGTGCTAGAATAATAAACCACCATATGGGTGATAGTACAGTCACTACTGGTGATTCCACACTATTGTAGCTTTGCCAGAAGATAGCTTAATCTTTGCTTCTTTTGAAAGACTGAAAGAAATGGACACATACAGCCCTGCTTTAGAAGCATATTTTCTGTTGTCTGCTTTTCCCAGTATTAAAAAGGGTCGACGAATACCTTTTCTTAACAGCTACACTCTCAAGGGCAGAAGTAAATCTAGCAGAACAAGGATTTCTAACTCTAAAGATGCTAATGGCAAATACTCACGTGTGTGTAAATAATTAATTGCTTTCTTGTTAACAAGTCCAGGTTTTTCATTCTTTGTTAGTGACCCTAAGGGTTGTTTTTTCTATGAGAAATAGAAACATTTAGGATTGTATCTTCCTAGTTCATGACTAATTTATAGGCTCTTGTGGCGTCAGGTGCAAAGATTCAAGATTCAATTTGTCACCCCAGGCAATTCCCACTTTAAAAGATGGTGCAGGTATTCTGCAGAAATAAATGAAGGAAAACATTAATGATGTAAAATCAAAAGTAGTATCCCCTATGGAGGTCATATCTTTCAAATTCATAGAGACACATCAAGATACCGAATGTCTTTTGTACTGGTCTGGAAAGACCATAAAGCCCTCTAATGATCTACAGAAAAAAACAGAGAGAATTAACACCACATTTTTCACACTGAATGGTATCAGCTACAGCTGGTTGGGGTTTTTTGGCCTGCTTTTTCCCAGCATTTTGTTTGGTGGGTTGTTTTTTTTTTACTTTTAATTTTTCAATTTGATCTAGCATTTCCAAGCCTACAGCTCTGTACAAAGATGACAACATAGAAATGGCATAACAGAAAGAGTCAGACATCTAACAAAATAAAATAATTTTTTCCCATTTTCCAATTTTTCCAGCTAGATCACCAGTAACATAAATATTTACTTTCTGTGTATATTCAGCTCAATGGCTGCATTGTTAATGACTACAGTTGTGCTCAAACAAACGTGCCTTGTTAATAAACTCCCACCTGCTTCCCCAATATGTCTCTCTGGGACTGGTTCTGGGAAAACCTCTTCTGTTGGAGGAGAGAGGAGCATATTTGAAAGATGTCCTGACCTCTGATCATGAACACTGGAGACCTACTTGGCTCAGAAATTCCAGGATCAGATCAAAACACTGAACCTCTGTCTTTGTTTTCCTTTCTGCAAAATGGGAGCACTTTGTACTGATTTCCTTATGCTGAAAAATACTGTGCAAATGCAAGTTAATTATAGTGTAACTACTTGAATACTTCCAGGAGAATGACTGATTATGGAGATATAACAACATGATGAATTCTCTGTATGAGACATAATATTTTTATCTCTTTTCCTCTTTGAAATTCATTGTAAGCACTTACATGGAAAACCATACTACTGTAGAAAACACTTGTTTACTCTTAGGACTTGCAAACTAAATATCTTAAGAAAATGCTGCTCACACCGCTTCACCACATTTTAATATTTTGCTTTGCTTCTTGATAGTATTCACTTGAATTCGGTATTTAATCTAAGAACTCAAGAAACTCTTAGAAAATAATGTTCTAAGACTGTTGGAAATTGGTGCTACAACTTACCAGAGAAAAACATGTTACACATTCATATACACTTTTTACTGTTAACTGTTAATTTCAAAGAGTGGTTAAGTATTTTAGATGTGTCTCCTCTTTAAAAACTTTTGCAGTCTATATGTGTAGGGATGGTATTTTATATTCTTTAAATGTCAAGATAGTTCTGCAGACTATAACATTATAATGGCACCAAATTTAAGTCATTAAAGGAGAGATTTATCTTACATTTTAAACATTGAAGTTAGGGGTTAAATCTAAGTACGTGAGCTTCTGCTATAATGCAGAAAGACACAAACCTCCAGAAGGCATGTATGAAAAGACTTTTCCTTTAGAATTAACAAGGAAACAATCTGTCATTTTGATTCATGGATGTTAGCAAAGATAAATCCCCATTTTTAATTAGTTTTTCAGGATGGATATCAGAAGGAAAAGTAACAAGGAATAATATAAAACATATTAGTAATATGAAGCTAACAAAAGACGAAACAGAGACCAAGCACAGTTTCCTCCGCTGGTGTTCAAGAGGAGGTAAGGCTGAAGTTATAACCATCTGTCAGGAGAGTTTCCTTCTGGACTTGGAGGGAACAATTTCCAGTGCAATTGTTCATAGCTAAAAAAATATCCAAACTCCAGATACAAAAATCATCTTGAGAATCAGTGTTTAAAAGTCTCACGAGATGCTTTGTCTTGTATTTTTTAGCCATTAAAGACTGAGATTTCTAGCTTTAGACATGCTACCCAACCAAACAACCATTTTCAGTTACCACATGACATCTGTAGACTACAGTAACCTTAGTGGGAGCTGTATCAATATGTGTTTAGGATTAAAAAAAATTGTAACCACCAATTTCTTTATACGTAGGTCAAGAAATGTTGATTGCAATCACATTAACGCAATATGGTAACTGAGCTTAGCTGCTGAGTTTTTTAAAATGCCTGGCTCCATGAAGATTAAAATGGATCTTTTTTAGCCTAAGATATTTCAAGTACTGTATGTCAAGGCAATTTCTATCACTCCATATTTCAAGGCATGAAATTTTTATTTTATGATGGCAAATATTAGGGCTTCAATAGCCTTATAGGTTTGCTTTTCACAAAAGGATTCAATACAAAGTCTCACCACTCCTCTTAAACTTACAGTATATTTAGAAATGCAATAAAAATGTTTTTATAATTACGTACAGAATACTTCTTTTATTTAGTGACCTGAGTTGAAGGGAGTAGGATGATTTGTACTACAAACATGAGCATGAAGTGAACATTTAATACCAAGAAAATAAACCTCTAAATAAGAGTTCAGACTGTCACTAAAACCTACAGGAGTGGATTGCACATAATGCAGCCTTTGAGAGGGTATGAGAAATAAGACATTGGCAGGCAAATAGATGAAGGAAGCTTCCTGGATCTTTTCCACTAATAAATTCTCTCCATTTTGGCAAGAGATATCTGTAATTTGTAAGTGGTTTTGATCTCAGGAAACTTTCCTGATTTCTGCAATGAGGGAAGACTTTCTGCATGGGAGGCTGTGATATCAGTCCCTTCGGGTGGAAGGCCAGGATAGAATCCGACACTCATGCAGTGACTGGTACTGGTTTCAAAGATAGTTCTTATCTCTTCTTCTCAGAAACCAAGCAGAAAATCACAATGTTGTGCCTGAAGACAGTAGAAAATATAAGGTCATAAATTGCTCCCTGTTTTGCTCAGATGCCAATTCCACACAACACAACAGATGTTTTTCTCCCTGTCACCACCAGCAGCTCTTACACAAGCTATCATGAAAGCAAGGACAGAAATTACACAGTGCACGTTATTTGCACTTTTATTCTGCATACTTGTGATAGCAGGAACATATAATAAGGGAGATAATTTTCTGGTTTCATTCAATAAAAGAACTTTCTCCCACTAAAATCAAATATTTCATAACAGAATTTTCTTTTTGAAAATAAAAATAAATATACACATAACATTTCCATCTACATATTATTGTGTATATTTTGCAGCAGTTAAAGATGTACAGCAAGGAATCAAATGGGGAAAAATTCTAAACATTTCCTTTTCCCACTGAGAGTTAGTCCTCAGACAGGCTAGCTTTTGAAAACAATATTTGATAGTATTCAAGGAATTTTAAAACATATCTGTGTGGAGAAAGTTGATTTTTACTTGTAAAATAAATTAGCTGCAGACTAGCAAGCCTTTAAACAAAATATCAGGAGAGACATTGTTACCAGAGATGAAGTCCTGCCCAGCAGGTTACTCAACTACAAAGGCATACTTAAACTGTGCTTATCCCAATTCCATGTGGGCTCCTGTGGAGAGATTCCTGGGGCTGTATACATGTGGAACTAATCAATCAGATAAAGACATCCACAGTTCTTAAAAAACATATTTTGCACTCAATGTGATTTTGGCACAAATGTGTTATTTAATATCATACCTGATCCAGGTTACAAATTGGCTGGTATCTGCCCTCTGATGAAGATGCTTTGCTACCTCGGGTGTTCTACACATGGCCAAACAGTTTTTAACTAACTTCCCTCATTAGAGCAATTATTAAGGTCTTAGCTTTAACAATGCTATGGAAAACAGCTATTGAGGAACCTGTACTTGCTTGGCAAAAAAATCTCAGGGGTTGGAAGACAGGCACCAATGGCTCATGGTGTGCTTCTGGCTAATTAAGATGTTGACTAAACCTATGTTAATCAAGGTCCATCAAACTGTGTTTCATTAACATGTAAATTGGTAAACCCTTCCACAATTGCCCTACCATCTGAACTCTAGCTATGGGCCACAAAACAGACAATAATTGGACTTATAATTTATGGTTTTCAGTTGGGGAAATAATTTTCTGAAAACAAAGGAATTGTGAGGTAGAGTGCAAATGTATAGTGTTTCAAAATACACATGGATACATTAGACAAACACTACGGATATGCACAAACAATGTGAACGTTTAAAGATACGTCAGCAAAAGGACTTCATGTGAGTGATACATAACAAAAGGAAAACATTTCTTTCCTCAGATTAGTTTCTCGGAGGTGATGGTCCCACAGGGATGATGAAGAGAGGTACATCTAGAAGTCAGTTCCAACCATTTAAGAGTGAAGTTATGACAAATTTGATTAATAGAATATAATGATAGATGTCTTGAAAAGAATTGTTGGTTCAATCTCTTTTAGTCTGAACACATATTAACAGAACTTAGAATAACCTTAGGAAAGTGTAATATTTAGGTGATCTAAGCTATAATGAGCATGCTTGATGTTTTCTTATCAACTAGTCCTAGATGTTACCAGCTCAGCATCTTACCAAGGCCACACGAATCAGTCCAAGGAGACTGTCTCCCCTTGGCTAGGGATTTATACAGAATTTAAATAATTGAGATAAGGTCTATATAGGTCTCAATTATTTACAAAGCCGACGGGTGTCCTAATTTAAGCATTCAAAGTTGGTGCCTTCAGAAGATGGGGCAAATACAATTTCCTCCTTCCTTCCTCCTTTCCTTTTTCCTCCTATTACCATAATGAACAGGAACACTTTAATGCTAGTACATAAATAACACTTTTGCTTCAATAATAGTGACATAATAAAAATAAATTTAAGAATCAGCAGTTATTCAGATTGTGGGTAGCTGCCTGTAGACAGGCTAACTGTGAAAGCTGGCACTGTAGCCAGTGATGATCTAGCCCACATGAGCAGGGGAATGGGAAGAGCTGCTGAGATGGCCTCCCTGTTGAGGGGTCTGTACATAGGGGCCTCATTTCAGAGGCTCTGGCAGAGCTACTTCTCCAGAAAGGCAATGTGTCCATATGTCCTGTGTCACTTCTCAGTCCCACATGGAAGTCTGAGGTACATTAATGCATCCCTAGTGGCACTAGATCCCTGTGTGTGGGCAACAGAAGTGTACTTCAGGTGTCAGCTGTCATTTGAGCTGAATCACATGTAGACATTTACACACAGATGGCCAATTTTCAGAATCTTAATCCGTAACAGAATGCCAACCAGGTTGTATTGCACGTGCTCCCAGCTTTCACCCTTATTGCTCTCTCAGAATCTACTGACATTTCAAAACACTTTCCAGGCAATTATTGACATAGCAAAAGGTGTGGAGTACAGAAATAATCTTATAAAATGGAGTAGCACCCAGTGCAAAATCTAGTATTTGGGAGAGGTGCAGACACAGTCAAAATTCATTTTTCCTTCATTTGCCTCCTGAGAATGCTCCGAAAGTCCTTGAAGTCCCAAAGTCTCAGCTTACACCAGCTCTACACTGGGTTTGCACTGGTTAAGAAGGACCAACGCAGGAAAAAAATTCCTGCATTTTTGTGATGTAGATGAGTTTTGACTGACAGGTTGACCCTTAGCTTCCTTTATTTAGCACTGAACTATGATACTCCTATTCATGGAAGCAAAAATAATCCATTTCTCTGTTCTTCCTGTATGCAATCCAGAAAACTTCAAAAGTTCTTACAAATCTCCATAGGTGTCAGCTAACAATGTACTGGGCTTGGACAGACTCAGGTACTGTGGGAACCTAAAAGTTCTTTCCCCTTAGGAAATCACTGGTGGTCTTTCCCAAAGTGTCAGCCAAAAGACCATTAAAATTTCAGTCAGTTTTAATTGGATAAGACCACACATCTCTATAATTTCACTCTGCATCAGCTATGACAGACAGCATCCTTCCCAGTCTGCCACACCATGTGGACTGAATTTTAACTTTTAATGGACCACAAGTCAATCTCTTAAAACCTGGAAGTTTATCATGGAAAATGAATACTACTTTTTCAGAAAAAACTGAGATTTCAAAGATGAAGATTACATACATCCAATCAGGAGGTACAACATGCTTGTAAATGTTATAACTTTTCAAAGATGAAGAGATATGGCAGTACATTGTTGAAGCACAGCCCAGTAAGAGAGTGGGATGTTTGTGAACTCTTCAAACCTCAGCCATATATCGTTACCATCTCCCACAGATCATACATTCAAACCATCCTGCAGATGATCTCCTACTCCGCAGTTCAAATTCTCCCTGTTTACAATGGATTTAAAAGCAAGAAAATCCCAAGCTATGGAACACACTGTAATTCTAAGGTGCTGGAGGATGTGCATAACAGAAAGATGCACCAGCATCATTGGAAATCATGCAGATTTCCATCACAAAGTTTTGGAAGTTACATAGACATATCTAGAAAATATAAGTATCATTGAAACATATATGACAAAAACACTCAGCCTGTTTAATATTGTATCATTTCATGAGTAAAAAACCACCAAATTGGTATCTAACTACTTTCACAGCAATTAAAAAAAAAAAGATAGAAGATGATTTTGAAGCAGCATTCAAAATCTCTTGTTTTGTCAGGCAGTCAAGTGGGAGCTGTGATTGCTAATTCCTATCCGTTCCCACCAGACTGGACCTCCTGCTGCTTACTGTTTGCAACACGGCAGCTTCCCAGGAGAGCCCAGATGTGTTTTTCTCCTGTTAAGAATAAGGCAGGTAGAATTCTTTTGGAGCATACTTAGCCTGACTTATTGTGACATTCACTTCAGGCAGTAATTCCTGGGAAGATGGGAAGCCTTCAGCTCTAAGTGTAAGCTTTGTGAATCCTCTATGTAATAACAAACACAGGAAGTGTTTAGTTAACATAGAAGATGTTTGATGCTTGCATGAGTCTTTTCAGATCTGTTCAAACAACAGATCTTACAATGAGGCAAGTAAGAGTACAAGTAAAAGAATACTAACAAAACTAGCTGGGAAAAAATCTGCAGTGTGCCAAGTACATTTTAATAAATTTTCATTAATGTTTATACATACATATATAAATAAGTATGTATATAATATAGAAAACACACCTTTTTTTCTTGTTGGGGTTTGTTGGGTTTTTTTTTTTTTTTTGCTCTACATGGTGTTTATGTGACATTTGGACCAAGAAATGTGAAAAAACTCACCAAAAACTCACCAAACTCCAGCACAGCACCAGCGTAGCAACTCCACCTTTACAATTTCTTTTACAGAATTGTTTATGTGTTTTGAGAAGCAATAGTGCTGTTTTGATCTGCCTAAACCTTTCAGTTGTGACAAACAGCTGAATGACTGCTGGAATATGTTTAGATTGCTCTAATTCTATAAGTGAGTGAATGTTATGTTTGCTTATATGTGTTTCCCTCCACCTTTGGAATTTTGTTCTGCTTTAACTTAATAAAAGACATTTATAGCCAAGATTTACTTCTTTTTGCGTGGATGTGATGGTAGTGGTGATCAAGGCCCTTTTTCTAACAATAATGGCCATATAAAAGCCTGTGTATCTCTGCTTTTTAAAAATTGATAGGATAGCCAATTCTCTGTTTCAGACAGGTAATTTCAGGGCTGTTTGGCACAAGTTTAGCATAATTCCTTTACCATCTACATGCAGGGGTATAATATCAGTTGTGAGTTCTGTAAATTAGATGCCTATTTCTCCTCCAAAATAGAATTTGGAAATTTAGAATTAACGAAAACTAGGAAAGAAGTAGCAGCAAATACATATCTTTTATCTCTATAGACTGAAGGATGCAGTTGAACAGTTTAGAAACACTGAACCAAAGTAATTTCTCTATTAGAGAACTGAGGAGCCTTAACTGGTATATATAACCAGAGAACACATCCTTCTTCTTGTTTGCTTGCAGTGAAACCTAGGATGTGAAATAAACATTGCACCCTGGAGATGCTGTTACCTTTGCCTACAGACAACCAGCAGAAGCCTAAACAGAAATATCAGTTTATTGTCATTTGCTAGGACTGACGCTTACTACTAAGAGTAGGTACATGGTAAAGACCACCCTAAATTAACTTTTATTTTTAAGGTGAGGAGTATCTCATAGCTGTGGTGGTATTTCAAGGGTCATGGCCATATCTAGTGGTGCAACACAAAGAGATTAATTAGGTTTCCATTGCTTCTAAAGCTGTTAGTAAGCTAAAGAGAGGGAACATTTTTATTATAATTCCTAAAATACTGCTGTCACATTCTTATATTAATACTGAATTCTTATATTAAATCACTGAATTTTTCTATCCTTGGGCCCCTCTAACAGATCTCATTAGTGGTTATTTTTATGGAGATTTTTGTTTTTAAGCCAAAAGAGAACCATAGTAACTGTGCTCTTCCCAAACCATTTCATTCATGAATGGGAAATGAGTCTCCAAATCTTTACTCACATGAGTAACCACATTCATATCCTTGGGCCTTCCATTATTAACAGCTAGAACTGTGAGTATAAATCTGCAGGATTTGGATGTGGCACTTCATTACTTCATGGGAGTGAAATCTGTAGCCGAAATCAATAGCTAAGCATGTGAAGCATATAAAAGATGCACATTCTTTCATGGAGGTCTGATTGCAATGCATCCCTCAATTTTGTTTCAGCATCAACAAATAAGCATATCATTGTGAAGAAACATACAGACTATAGGCAGTAATTACAAAGACACATTTTAGATAGACATTCTAGCCTCAATAGAGGAGTTGGGAATAGTCCATCAGAAGGAACAGAATAATAGTGAAAAAGGTCAACACTTCTTGAAAAACTAACATAGTAAGTCACAGACCAAGTTTTTGGTTCTCTGTCAATCAGTAGTGTAACTGTTGTCAATCATTCCCTCTTACCTTGTTTGTGATTTTTGAATGGCCACAAAGGAAACTTTTGTTGGTAATGACGGTCTTTACAATTCATCTGAGTCACAGGCAGGATTTTCAGAGCCTGCCTGTGGAATAGGCATGGTATACCCCAAGCTGCACTCACATGTGTCCAACCAATTCAAGCTAAAGTTTCCCACGATAATATGAAAGGAAATAAAAGATTCTGACCAACACAAGTCACTATTCTAGAAATAACAAAAGGAACAGGATAGCCAGGATCTTCTGGTTTAGCATTCCTTTTTCTTTTTTTCTTAAAGAAGATAAATATGATAACTTTTCCTTTGGAAGGGTGCAGTTAGACAGGATATGCACCTGTGCATCTTGGGTCTCCTGAAAGAGTATTTATATTCTCTGCCTAACCACATGCATCCCATTACACTGATAGAAGCATTCTGCTAAAAATAACTGCCAAGAATTAATGCTTCTTCATCTATTTTTTAATTCCTGAATTCCCCTAGGATTTTTTCTTTCCTCAAATATTTTCACCTTCCACAGATACATTTTTGTTTTGTTTTCTTTGGCTATCAGTTTAAGTGACCTATCTTGGCCCTGCTGAAAACATGAAAAGATTTGTGAACAAAGGTTCTCAAATGAAACCCAGCTTTGGAGTTGATTCAGCAAAGTAACAAATCTGATAACATCGAAGCAAGAACATCTGAAACTAAGAACTAGGCAGAACAGATTTTTCAACAAATTACAGCCTCTATAAATGTACCCATTTCTAAACAGCCAAGTCTGTTTATTTGCTTACTTTCCTAGCTTTGGTGAAAGAAAGGCTCAAAAAACTTCGGAAAAATAACAGCAAAGTTGTTCAGCGGAAACCAGCCCCTGTGCTGTAAACAGTGCCTCTCCCCAAAGTGCAGCTGCACAAAGCAGAGACAATGCAGGGACCCTCAGCATCATTAACCAACTTCCCTTCCTCACCAAACAGTCACTTCGATAAAGCAATTACAATAGCATCATGGAACAGTAGAACAAGGAAAAAAAATAACCTTACCAGCTTCTCCTACAGTACACAGCTGAAAGGAAAACAAAACCCCCAGCTGCCGTATCGCATGCAATTGGTCTCTCAGAATGAATTGACTGAAAGAACTATGAAAGGCTAAAGTCTTTCGGCCCCTCTGTTCAGCCTCTCTTCAGCTCCCACTCTCCGAGCTTCCTCACAAAGCCATTCTCCTACTCCCTAATCCTCGCGCAGGAAAAAGCAGCGCGCACCAAATGACTTCAGCAGGAGCGATCCTCCGGGGGGTGGGGGTAGAGATGCTGCTGCCACTCAGCCCCCAGCCCCGCCGCCGCACAGCATCCTCAGGGAGGGGAGGCACACGAGCGTGCCAGGCACTTGGGCAGCACACCTCGTGTGCAGACAGCACGACAGGACAAGGCACGGAAAAGTGCACATCTTCATTCATCACCCGCTCAGCCACTCATTTCTGAAATGAGCACACCCCTGGGTGCTTGCAAGAGTCCCCCGCATGCACCTCAGTTAGCCTGCACTGAAGTAATTAGGCTTTTTTTCTTCTTTTAAAATTAGCCACGTGACTTCCTAAAGTCCTTGCTGGGCCTAAGATTTTTCTTTTTAATGAAGAACGTGTAAGTAAATCTCAAATATTTCAAACAGCAAAACAACAACAAAGATGTTCCCCCAGAAAATCAATAACAAAAATTATCCCGACAGACACAAAATCAATAACATTATGAGTCACCATATTAAAAAACCACTGGTGCCTCCCTGAAATGCTTTTGATAGCTAAAATCAGAACAAGCAATCGCAGTTTTCACAATGAGAAAAGGATTCTATCTTCATTTCCAGTTTATGTAAAAAGAGACAATTTTAAATATAATTTGTCTTGAAAACATGAGATAGATATTGAGGTAACATCTACTGCATAGCCTCTGCTTTTCAAGAAAGCATTAAATCTTTGTTAAAGAAACTGTTTTCAGAAGAGTTTTTAGCACAAGTTTTACTTCTCCTCAAGATGCAAAAAACTCAAAACCAGACAGCTCCACAAAGTAAATCAAAGACCTAGAAAAGCAGATGGCATAATTTCACATCTTAAATGTTGGCTGTGAGCCTTCCAGTAATAATTTATAAGGAGACTTCCTCCTGCTTGTTCCCCTGCTTGGCAGCATGCTGTTTGAGCCTTTCAAACAAAATAAATAGACTTCAAGCCACCAGCTTCACACACACTAACACTTATCAATGCTATTTCAACCTGACACAAGCTGACTTTGTTCCTCTGTGACCCTGGAGAGAAAACCAAGGTGACAGTTTGATGGATGCGATCTCTTTTCACAACGTGGATTGTGACTTCACAGCCCTGTCTTCCCATTATTGCTTAGCTGAAGGAGGAGCCAGGAGCAGAGGAGAATCTTCCACCATACAGAGCCATTTTAAGTGTGAAAATGAACCAAACATGCAATAAATGCCTGGAACACCTTTTCCTACCTCAAAAATGTGAATTTGACAGAATCCCTTTCCACTTTTCTTGGAGCTGGGGATTAAGGGCAGAAGGAAAAGGCTTCAAGAAGAGGAATTAACCCAAATTGTTTATTTCAGACATATTTTAGTTTAAGAAAATAGCAACATCACCAGAGAACAAAGGATAGAAGGAAAGAAAGAAAGAATTTGGTTTGTTTCATTTATGACCAAAGAACATCTGGACTGTGACTTTTGTGAATTGTCTCTTAACTGTGATAATTCAATTATTGGACCATGAATCTTGAACAATTCTTTACTGGACAAAGGTCTCACTGCAATAATCCGAGGTAAACAATTGCAATGTGATGTCTTTTATTTATTACCTAAAAGACATCATGAAATATCAGAGGATTCACATATCTTAAAATTGCTATCTGCAAATTCAGTATTTGAATGTAGATCCTCTGCTAAAATGAATTCAGAAATCTTTTTACAAGGTTAACATATTTAACATAAAAATCCTGCCAGATTTCACAGAACTCTTCATGAAGAAATTGCCTTTCCATGAAAAAGGTTGAAAAAGGAAGATGGTGAATGAACTCTGAAATGTAAGGCTCCACCTCTGCAGGCTTGAGTTCATTAACAGACATCCTAATGCCTGTAGTTAACCTCTATTTTCCTTAGAGAGGAGCACAGGTTATTAATATATTTTAGTCTTTGTTTCTGATTGTTCATCTAATCAGATGGGTTCATCATGAATACTGGAGGGTGTCAAATCTCTGATTTTACAGGTGAATACTGTGCCCAAATGACTTGGCTCAAGGAAGTTTCTGGGAGAAAGCCAAATCTCTGCTGTTACAGCATAGTTCACTCCAGCTTCAGTGATCCCCATGCTCTAGAAGGTGATTTCTGAAAACAGAGACTAGTCTACTCTATGTTTGAGATAAAGCTTAATATGGTCTGTGTTTGTTATCACACGAATTATGTTATTATTGTTTTTAGTTTGGGATTTGATATTCACAATTCTGTCAAAAAATGTGGGCTCCTGTTCATTCTTTAAAAAAATACTACTGTTTTTTAAAAAAGATTCACTTTGTTTCAGACAACAGTATTTAAGTGCTTCCATATTTACAAATATTTTTATTTCTGTAGAATATCTGTGAGGCAGTACTCAACTTACAACATTGAAAGATAATCAAACAAAAGACATAAATCGATTGATATCCAAAAAAGCAAAATCTTACAGATTTATACAGAGGAATATCAGAAATTAACTTGTTTCATCAATTCAATTTCACTTTTTAGTTTGGGGTTTTTTTTCCTAGGAACCAGCTAAGAATTACACCCTTGGCTTAGGTGACCCCATTCTGGTACTTAGGGGGGACTCAAGCATGATGAAAGTCATGTGGTGTGAATTTCACCCTTTAAAACAAAGTTTTAAGAGATGTACTTGTGAACCATTTATATCCCAATTACAGCTTCTAAACTGCCACCGTTGCTTCTTCGTTTCTCCCTAACAATCTGAGAGCATTCCCATTGTAAAGAAGGAAGTACCTTAAACTTTTTAGAAAAAATAAGGCCCCTTCACAGACCAACCTGATATAAATCAATTACCTCTAAGTAAAAACGTTTGCACCATCCAGCAGGTGGTTAAGTGGGTTATGCACAAACGAGATGAGCTCTACCGATCAAAAGGAAGAATGAAGCACGAAAAATGCAACCAACTTTGTACTTGGAAGCTTGCATAGAGGAACAAAAAATTCACAACAGGACAAAAGCAACAGGCACTAAAATTTTGGAAGAGCTCATTTTTCTCATTCTTGTAGCAGAATATAACTTTCAGGCTCATGATAAACATCTGAAGGCAGTTTGAGCTTTAGGAAATATCAGCAGGTTTGCATACGCTGCTCTGTAAGTTTTTCTCTGCTTGCTCACGACTATGTCCTCTTATGTGTATGATCTGTCCAAAGCACCTTTTTTTGCACAACACTTACTCCTTTCCATGTTTCTTGGATTATCAAAAAAGCATAAGGCTCTTGGATAAGGCTTTCATTTGGATAACAGCCATACATGTTTAATAGCAATCATAAGAGCAGTTCAAAGAATCTTTTCTACAAGCAGAGTGGTGCAAGCAATTGCACTGGAAAAGATTCCAGCAAAACTAAAGATTACTAAGCTCTTTGAGACTCACTGATGTGACTGATCAGTGCAATCCACTGCAGTTCTTTTCTATTTTTTTTTTACCTTAAACTCCCAGTAATTCTTAAAGGCAGTTTAGAAAATGGAATCATAGAAAGACTTGGGTTGGAAGGGACCTTAAAGATCATCTAGACCATCTGGAGGTGGCATATCTTTATAAACAGAAGGAAATGCACATTTTAAGGTTACACCATCTGACTTCTTAGCATATGATTAAGAAATGTGAGATCCATAGTCAGTAGATGCTCTAGAGAGTACACTTTTTAATGGGCTCCTTAACACAGTCAATTAATTTTCAAAGTTCACTATTCAGTGGTGAGGTTGTTTAATGATCTATGCTCAGCTAGTCTATAAAATATGTCTGTTGAATTTCAGGGATATTCTTTATCTACTTGACTGGATTTTTCTTCTAAGAAAGCAGTGGGGTGGCAACTCCACAAACTGGAAGAGGAGTGACCTGGCAAGAAGGAAGGATGGATTAGCAATGAGACGAGAACACAGTAAAAAACCATAGTTGGGTAAAAAGGGAGAGAAATTAAAAACTCAGATTATTAGAGTTACTTGAGCAACAATGTTACTGAAGTCAATGTTTCACTTTGTCAAGGGTTATCTAATAGCATTTCCCTGGGGTTTGATCTCCACGGGTTCTGTCTAAACCCGCTCTCTGCTTTTGTTTCAGAGCTGGATGAAAGCAAGGATTCAACAGTACAGCTGGATTTACATTAGGAGTGTATGTGTGAAGCTGAGGATGTCTAGCTTGGAATTTCAAAGCACGTCAGCCAACACTGGTGCATCAGCCTGCAAACTTCAGTAAATATGTCAGTCTTCCTAAAGCTGGATAGAAGAGCAAAATTAAAACAGCAAAGGAAAAGAACAGCATGGGGCTTTCACAACACTAAATCTTAATTCCTCCTTCAGCAATAAGATACAAGGAGCAAAAACCCCATTTTTTCTGTAAATTGGGCAAGAAAACACATTCTGAGTGTCTTTTCAGAGGCTTTGGCATCTATGGCATACTGGTCAAAGATGACCCAATACTATCATTTTAGACAGTGGGGTACACCTCTTGTGCAGCCAAGAAAAAGTGGGGTACACCTCTTGTGCAGCCAGGAAAAATTGCTACAATCCAGCCTATCTTCTGCAGCCTACTGCACCAACCTAGGGATGAGTGGGCAGCCTGGGGTCAGGAGACATCCATACTATGGACATTCCCTGGTATTTCTTAAAGATCAGATATTGTCATTACCACTGTGCTACAGACAGACTGATATGAGCAGGCACACAGACATAGGCATCGAGAAAATTGGAGGGCCTTTAAAGCCCAACCATCAAGACTTTTGTAACCCCTTTAGCATTTAAAGACAAACATCTGCTAAAAAATTCTTAGGCTTGGAGCCTCAGACTGTTAAGTTTTTTGCAGGAGACACACATATTTTCCCCGTAGTTCAGAGGTTTGCAGCACAGCTGGAATTCCAACTTTTGAATATTACTACAGTGAAAACATATACACAATGATTTACATAGTGGTTTTCTTGCCCATTTTTCCAAAACAAAGATAAATTAATAGAATTAACTAGGGTATATTTGGGAAGAGGGAAGAGAAGTAAGGAATAAAGTGGGGAATAAAGTGACATATGGTATAAATAGCTCGTGGGAAACTGCCCTGCAAACTGCTGCAAACACAAGCATCATCAATGCCTTACAGTTAATCAGACTCCATACAAGAAATCTACTTATACCAACAGGAATTTGTAGTACTGAGCTGGAGCATAAGCACTGTTGCAGACTTACTCCCTCATTAAAGATTCCTCCCAGGAATTATCATCATATTCATATTAAAAGAAAAAAATAACATACAACTTTATCTGGACATTATCCAATAATGTATGCAAGAAGAGTAGTAGAATATTAGGTGTGAGAAATGCCTGAGTTAATACCATGCACTGCTCTTGCTGTGAGAAAACATGGGTTTTTTTCTTATTTTATTCCTGCAAAATAATGTAAGATAAACCTGTTACAATCCAGGACAGATTTCAGAGTATATAATGAGTGGCAGAGGATTCAGAAAGCAATAATATGCCCTAGAACTGAAATAAGAAGGGGAGAAACTTGAAAAGGCAGCTTTGTAAGACTGGAGAAGCCACTTTCCTGTTTGAGTCCACTGGGAGCTCTCATTCCAGGTACCGCAAGTGCTGTGTTTCTGTGACATCTCAGCAGCAATTTCCATCCCCCTGTCAGAGGCCACTTCACCCTCAGTGCCCCAGCTGAGGGTATGATGAGGAAGAGGATGGCATACCTGATGGTCAAACATTAGGGAAACCTCTGACCACTGCAAAAGGGAGCCTCAAGCTGGATCATCAAGCACAAGTAACCTGGGAAATTATTCTTGACCATATACAAACTTTAAGGGTACCTTTGTTTGCATCTCACTTTTACAGATTTACACAGTTAAATTGCGTAAAATTTAATTTAATTTAGGTTTTAAGCTCTTACAACATTTTGTGCTATTCTTTTGCTCAGGCTTCTCTAACCATTCTGCTTTTCCTCTCTAATGATGTATTTCCCTTCTGCATTTATTTTGTGGAGGTTTTTTTTTTAATTTGACTGACTAATTTCTCTTTCTCTTACAGCAGTTTAGAGGTCCAATTCAATATAATCGAAGTAGTCAGAAATTTTAATATACTCAGACATGGGTTTCCTTCCACCTAAAGGAACCCCACTAAAGCATAAGTTTTATGCTGCATAAATTTTGTGCTAAGGTCAAACCTAACTTGAATTAATGGACAACAACCAAAATACTGACTGTCCAATACTTTTTGTCCGTAATGAAGAAAAACATGTCATGAAAAAGGCCAGAGTATAACCTCTGCAGCATCAGGTAAATAACAGTCCTTCCTGCACCAGCTGGATGATGCAGTGATCCTGGCAGATACTTATGTGACCCAGCTATTTTCAAAAAAACCTGAATCCCTCTTACACGCAGGTATGATCCTGCACTCCTAAAGTCCACTGGGAGCAGGTTTGATAGTTTCTGCATAGCTGCCTGTGGAACTGGCAGGCTTGACTCCCATGGAAATGGACCTGCCTGTGAAACTGCAGTGGATCAGCCTCATAGGAAAAAAAGGAGGCGTTTACACTTCCAAATGCAAATCGTCAGGAAGATACCTGCCAAGGCCCAGGACTGCAGCTCCCCGCGTTAACTTTGGAAGAGGAGAGGCTCCCTCGTATGGCTAAATCGTGTAAAACTGTGAGCACCACCATGAGCACGGATGCTTCAGACAGAAAGTCGAGAAAGAAAGAAAACTACAAAAAATCTCGCTGCTACATATGCGAGACACATGGAAACTGAAATCCAGAAATGCATATTTTGCAGACACAAAAAAAAAAAATTATAATGATGTAATGATATAATAATAGTAATATTAATAATAGTGACATTAACCTTAGTTTTCTAGCTGAACATGTCACACCTCCCTACAGAAATTATTTTTAAAGAACGTTTTGTTATGCTTTTGAAATATTTTAATAGCTAACATAGCATGGCAGTCAGAGAAAAGACACCTTTCTTGAATAAATATGAGAGAGAGAATAATAAAGGAGATATATTGCACAAAACAACCAATGTGTTTAACATTGTATCAAACCCATTAGGCATGTATGAAGCATAACACCAGAAACAAATAGTGTATGTGATTGGATCCCTACTAATGATCTATTCTTACCTTTACATTTTATTTTCTTACACTGGAAAGCCAGTGTCCTGAAATTAAAAACTTGGAATTATTGGACTGAATAGTTTAGAAGCACAGTTTTACTTATCTAAAAGAAATAACATTAGTATCCTGAGTCAAATAATGCCACTTGCCTAAAGAACATAAGCATGCCAAGAAGAGGGGAAAAAATGTTTAAGACAATATTCAGTTATTCATTTTTGACTTGAAACAGATTGTGGTTTTTACATTTCCTTTATTACAATTACAGCAAGTAAACTCTTTCACTAACTCTCTCTGGGCAGCTGAGCTTACGTTCAAACCTACCAGATCTAAAATGAGTTGTCACGAGTTCTTGGTTTCCGTTGCTTTTTATGGTAATAATATTTATCACATAAAAGAAAAAAAAAATCATGGATAGTCTGCTTGGAGAAATAATATTAATTCCTCTAAATTAATCATACATTGTTTTACATTTGAAAAAAAATGGCACAGTGGTTAAAAATGTTTTTCTTTAATTTATTTCCCATTTTAAGAGGCTCTAATCTTGGTTTTTCATTTGTTCCATTTTGGTCTCAATACCCATGAGTGCAAAAGAATATGTGACCAAGTACAATAAATAACCTCTTGACTGCTAAAATTTTATTGTGGTATACTCAGCATCTGCACTAGCACACTTTTCATTAATGGACTACAGTAAATGTTTATATAACTACCAAGAGAGTTTATTAATGTGAACAAAAATTCTAGCAGATAGATCATCCTTTGCAGCAATTAAATTCTACAATAAAATGCAGTCTGACATATACACAGTTCTCTGAGGCACCTTAGATTAATGAAAAGGGGGATATAAAATCAACCCTGATCCTGTGGTAAGAAATCCCATTTGTCCTACATACCAGCTTTTTTTTGTAGAGTTTAAACCATTACAGCTTTTATGAAAAACAAAAAGGACAGCTTTAATTTTCAAATAAATAATCAATTCTTCTGCAACAAAACTTCATATTTGAGTTTTGACACACCAACAATCACTAGATTTTCTGAGGGCTTTGAGGGTCTGTTCCAACTCCCCCCGAAGCCAGAAGGATGGTATATGATAAACTCCATGCTAACTAAGTTGAATTGTGATTGGGTGGCTCCAGTATCTTCCCTGAGTCACCACTAGCCAACTGGTACTGGACCAGGACCTGGACCTGGGCTGGCATGTGAAGAGAAAGCTTAGGAAAAGTACTTAATCTACACGTAATATCAGCTGGCTTTTAACAATATTATCTCTGCCTGCCACTGTCTCAAAAGTTGGCCTATTTGAGAACAGCAGCAAAGATCTGTAAAACCAGACAGGACATCTGGGCAGACCCTCCACAGTCAGGACCACTGTGAGTTTTCAGACAAACTTGAATAAACCCTGAGTATAAACGCAGAATGATCATTCCACCTCTAGTCACAACTGGAGCACTGGGTCCAGTTCTGAGCTGCCCACTACACAAGAGACAGGGATTCTCCACTGGAGAGAGTCCAGTGAAGGGCCATGAAGATGATTAAGAGTCTGAAACATCTCTCTTAAGAGAAAAGGCTGAGAGACCTGAGACTGCTCAGCCCAGAGAAGGGAAGGCTCAGCAGTATCTTATCCATGTCTATAAATACCTGAAGGGAGGTTACAAAGGAGATGGAGCCGGGCTCATTTCAGTGGTGCCCAGTAACAGGACTAGAGGCAATGGGCACAAGCCAAAATTCAGGCAGGTTCTCTCCAAACATCAAGAAACACTTTTTCACTGAGAGGGTGATCGAGCACTGGTGCAGATTGCCCATAGGGGTTGTGGAGTCTCCATCTCTGGAGATGATNTCTCAATACCCATGAGTGCAAAAGAATATGTGACCAAGTACAATAAATAACCTCTTGACTGCTAAAATTTTATTGTGGTATACTCAGCATCTGCACTAGCACACTTTTCATTAATGGACTACAGTAAATGTTTATATAACTACCAAGAGAGTTTATTAATGTGAACAAAAATTCTAGCAGATAGATCATCCTTTGCAGCAATTAAATTCTACAATAAAATGCAGTCTGACATATACACAGTTCTCTGAGGCACCTTAGATTAATGAAAAGGGGGATATAAAATCAACCCTGATCCTGTGGTAAGAAATCCCATTTGTCCTACATACCAGCTTTTTTTTGTAGAGTTTAAACCATTACAGCTTTTATGAAAAACAAAAAGGACAGCTTTAATTTTCAAATAAATAATCAATTCTTCTGCAACAAAACTTCATATTTGAGTTTTGACACACCAACAATCACTAGATTTTCTGAGGGCTTTGAGGGTCTGTTCCAACTCCCCCCGAAGCCAGAAGGATGGTATATGATAAACTCCATGCTAACTAAGTTGAATTGTGATTGGGTGGCTCCAGTATCTTCCCTGAGTCACCACTAGCCAACTGGTACTGGACCAGGACCTGGACCTGGGCTGGCATGTGAAGAGAAAGCTTAGGAAAAGTACTTAATCTACACGTAATATCAGCTGGCTTTTAACAATATTATCTCTGCCTGCCACTGTCTCAAAAGTTGGCCTATTTGAGAACAGCAGCAAAGATCTGTAAAACCAGACAGGACATCTGGGCAGACCCTCCACAGTCAGGACCACTGTGAGTTTTCAGACAAACTTGAATAAACCCTGAGTATAAACGCAGAATGATCATTCCACCTCTAGTCACAACTGGAGCACTGGGTCCAGTTCTGAGCTGCCCACTACACAAGAGACAGGGATTCTCCACTGGAGAGAGTCCAGTGAAGGGCCATGAAGATGATTAAGAGTCTAAAACATCTCTCTTAAGAGAAAAGGCTGAGAGACCTGAGACTGCTCAGCCCAGAGAAGGGAAGGCTCAGCAGTATCTTATCCATGTCTATAAATACCTGAAGGGAGGTTACAAAGGAGATGGAGCCGGGCTCATTTCAGTGGTGCCCAGTAACAGGACTAGAGGCAATGGGCACAAGCCAAAATTCAGGCAGGTTCTCTCCAAACATCAAGAAACACTTTTTCACTGAGAGGGTGATCGAGCACTGGTGCAGATTGCCCATAGGGGTTGTGGAGTCTCCATCTCTGGAGATGATTCAAAATCTGTCTGGACACAGTCCTGGGTAACCAGCTCTAGGTCACCTGGCTTCACTGGGGGTGTTGGACCAGGCGACCTACAGAGGTCTTTTCCAATCTCAATCAGCCTATGACACCACAAGTAAGGAAAAAAAACTAATAGAAACTGAAACACATAAGAAACCCTCGTGATTTCGTAGTTTTATGCACATCTGTTTACATACAACTAAATATGTTATGAGAATTGTCACAACAAGAGTGGAGCGTTAAAGAACATAAAAAATAAATCAAAAAATCCTTGAGAGGAATGGGCTTTAAAAAGTCATTGCCAGCAGCAGCCAGGGCATCTCATATTTCACATGTAGCACGTAAAACAATTTTGCATACCATCTCTATCCATTTATAGTGATTGCTGTAGTAAATTATTTACAAATGCATTCCTCAGGACTGGGTATAAACTACAATTTTATTAAAATAATGAATAACATAAATACACAAATCTAGCTAATTGCGCTAGTCCCTGACTTGAAAATATTCACTCTTCCTCATGTCATTTACCATTTCCCTACCTCTCTTCTAGGATGCTACATCTCTTTTTCATCTTGATGAACAAAGATATTCTCTCAGGCCTCTGCAGGTGAGTGGAAATTGAAGAAGATCTGGGAAAAGCTACACAGAGATGTTCTAAAACACAGTAACTCCAAGAAGTAATCTGGTGGATAGAAACCTTGGTATCTGGAATGTACCAGGTTTCAAGGTCTTTCAGTCTGTCTTCCCCACCTTCTCTTATTCAAGGATGTGGAGGAGAAATGAATCTAATCCTCAGACAGTAAATCTCCTCTGAGTGAAATTCAGTTTGAACTGGAAAGTATCATGGACACTAGAACAGTAAGAAGGTACAACACTGTAAGTATTGTATCCTGGAAATGTCTGATTTTCTATAATGCAGCTATTCAATTTGTTTTCCACATGATGAAGTAATGGAAATGATATTGAAAGTGCTAAAAGTAACTTTTATATCAAATGTGCGAAATGTGTTGGTTTTCAGTTGTGTGTCATTTCAACCCCCATAGTAACCTCTTGCTGGGACTAACTCCACAAGATGTGGAATCTCTCATTCATACAAATAGTCCACTGAATTCAACAAGGTTACTTGAAGGAATCTGGATTAATCACACATGAAACTTCCCGATTCCATGGATAACCTTTATTAAATAATTCAGACATCTCTGGGGTTTTTTTTGATGGTGATGAACTACAGCAACATGTTATTTTATTCCCCTGCACATCTGGACTTACTACAAGTACATATATATATATATATATATATATTTATTTATTTATTTATTTATATATGTGCATACATATCACAGAAATTACACTAGAAATCACTGTAGAAAAAGCATCCTTTTTTTTTTTTTTAATTGCCAGGGAAGCTTGACAGCATTCTTCTATTCTCTCATTGGGATTTCACAGAGCTTTTAGAACAAGTGAAGTCTTGAATATGCACCTTATTTAAATAAGAATGGGGGTGAAGATACTCTTTGGCAGTAGCAGTGCCTCCGAAGACAAATGTTTTCTCCTATTACCGTTTTTGTTGCTGAAAGCCAGGCTCTGAGCCTTGCACTCTGGCTGGGAGTCTGCTGAGCCCATTTCAGCTGGGCTGGCAGGGGTCGTGCTCCCTGAGGGAGGAGGTCAGTCTCGTGGCCTGGGAGCAGAGGGCAGGGGAGCTGCAGGGTGACCCCACACACCACACATTGTGCTCAGGGGCTGGAAGTCAGCTTTGCTTATGCTGGATCACACAGTGAACCAGCCTGATGCATCTGACAGACGGAGGTCACCTTCCATCATGGGGATCCATTCATACAGGCAAATCTTTTTTTCTGTATGTTTCTATCATTTGAATAGCAACTGTGACAACAAGAATGGTTCATCAGAGACATTTGGGATACTGATGAACTCATTTCCAAAGAGCATTGGAAAAAGAGACATAATTGTGGGTGCCTTGCAATTAGCAGAAAGCTAAATCACACAATATGTGATGCTCCTTACAAATAAAAGCAGTGTGTGGCAGTAGAAAGGATATTGTGGAGAGAGAGAGACTAGATATTATTACATCATTTTGAAGTTTGCACTTCATCTCTATTGCTATTGTGTGCTCCCACTGTGACCCTGGGTAATCCTGATCTCGCTGTTCTTTCCTTACCTGTCCTTATAGTGGAGTTTTTGTTCCCTCAAAAGATAAGCATTGTTAAGAAAAAGCCATTAAACTTTATGAGATACCTGCCTATGATGTGGAGGAGTATCACAAAAAGGTTTTGAGTCTATAAATAAAAGATACATATATGAGAAAATTACCCTACAAAGTCTATATCTTTTTGTCTGTATTTATATCTTTAAAATCCCTTGATTTTTAGTTGTTGTTCTTGTTCCATTTGAACTATTTAAAGAAAGTAATCATGAAGCTACCAGCTCTGTTATTGGTATCTTAAGAAATAAATTGGTGGGTAGAGCTGTTTCCCCTCTTTAGAATTATTTAGCATTTTTATTTTCCCACGAGGGCAGTTAACAGTATCTTTCAGAAATTATTTATACACCAGTAGTCAGGAAAGTATCAAAAAAAGCTGTTCATTGCTGTTTTCCTTTTACTGCTGATCTCGTCACAGAACGAATAGAAATAACCATAAATTAGAAGAGAGATTTATAGGATGTACTATCTAGCACAGTATGTATCCAAGCATTTTGCCTACACAGAATTCCATTTCTAAACTATCCACTTACAATTAATAATATACTGAAATCATATTCAATAAATCATGCTGTCTTCAGAGAGAAAGGTGATGTGTTGAACACCCAGTAGCTGCCCTGATAGAGTAACTCAGTATTGCCCAGTTCTTTGCAGTGTGCCAGGTGCCCCAGGGACAGATGTGCCAGTACAGTTTCTCCATATGCACTGGCCCAGTATTGGCAGCTTCTTGAGAGATATCACACACCATTTGTAGTACTACAAAGAAAAATCTAGGAGTGAACAGACACTCTGAGGACAGTCCTGCGCACCGGCAGATTGAACATTATCTATGGGAAAAACTGCTGAAAGCCTTATTGTTGCATTCAGTGGGGACAGCACCATATTCTGTGCTGAAGCAGGCATACACTGCATTCACCAAAGCTGCTCTGGCACACACAGACATCCTGAAGCAGCAGTAGAGATGGTGTTGAAGCAGTTCTAGTGTTCAATCAGTTGCTGCTCTGCTCTGTGAAAATCTGCAGGGTTCATAGTTACGTGGTGTATGAGTACAGTGCTATTTCTCATTCATATGAGACTTAGCTCTAGGCCTTCTTAGCCTTCAACCCTGTAAGAGACTTAAAAATCCTAATTGTCTTAAACATTGTTAGGATCACTGAAGGATTTGCTCTCTATGGCAAACTATAAAAAAGCTCCGACTACCAAAGCCCATGTCCCACCCTGTAAATGCCTCCTGGATTTATTTCTGGAATTTGGACTTTGAGTTAAGCCACCTGGTGGGACCTTGAGATAAGATAAAGGTGGTACTATTGTCCAATTATCTCAGGTCTAAGGAGAAGTAAACAAGGCTGGGGGTTGCCATAGCCCACAGATTCATTTGCTGAGGCCAGGTTTACACACTCTTCCCCTGCCAGTCAAGGGGGAGGAGGAATTTTTGAGTGTGTGATGGTGAAACCTCTGGTCCACATAAGACAGAGCAAGTTAACACCCACCACCAGAGGCTACAAGCTGGGCTAAATAAGCAGACCCTGAGGAGATGGGGTGGTGCTTTTTACCATGTCAGTCGTCTTCCCTGACACAAACTGGCCCAGTTGTAAAACTCCCCCCCTAGGAAGGTCACATTCACATGGCGCATTCATGTGAGAGGCAGCTGCCATGTCTTAGAAAGGGTCATAAACTATGAAAAACCCTCAAAGTGCCCCCAGACTCATTTGTGAGGCCTTCCACCAGAGAACCGTGTGTGATCCACAAATGTTGCAACAGATCCAGTGTTGCAAAAGGCAGTGTAAATCTTCCGGGGTCCCTGCAGGGGTGGTGCTTCACATACCTGAACACATATTAACCCTCTGCCCTCTATGCTTCGGAGGACCCCCATGACCAAGAAGACCAGGAGAAGAAGATCAATGGGATGCCACTGGATCCACAGGGATTGTTGATATCTTTCTACTCTAGTCTGTCTCTCTGGCACTCTTTCTCTCCCCCCTCTATCTTTTTCCTATTTTTCTATCTCTCTACCTCACATTTACTGTTAAATAAAATCCATACTAATGACTTCAGCATAGGATCTCCTTTGCATCTTAATTTGGGCAGAGGCATCTCTCACTAATCATAATAATCAGATCATAAAACATCCTCAATGTATACACAACTTCAGTGAAAAAAAATAGCCTACTCTTTCCCTTTCTTCTCCTTTCCCACTATCCCTTAAGAACCAACACCTCCATGGACATGGAACATGTGTTAGGTCAGAATTTCCAATGAGTAGATCTTTTTAAGTTATACACTGCAGTATGAATTTGGGTTAAATGAAGCAAGACTCTAAATCCTTAGATCTTCAGTTTTAGGCTGTGAAAGGGCCATCTACTATGCTTGAACAGTGTCTGGAATAATGTGCTTTTCAAGTAAAATATAATATACAAACAATAGCATATAAAGCAGTATAATATTATGAATAATAAAATGAAGCACTAAAGTTAGAGACAAAATTGACATTTAGATGACTAATGTAACAAGAGAGGTATGGATTTACATCCTCCCCTTTTACAAGAAAACCATGTGAACAGATATCTACCTACTATTCCTATTAGATTTGTGTCACAGAAGGTGACAACAAAGAAAAAAGAGGCAGGAAATCCAATTCATACTCTCAGCAGATATATCAAATGATGCTATATAAAGCATGGATGATCTGTGGTGGTGAGAGGGATATTAGTGTGCAATGTCTGCTTTTCCAAAAGCATTGGCAGTTGCTCAAGTGGAGAAAAAATTATGCTTTGCAACTAGGACAGATCATCTACGTGCAAATAGTGGCTCTGGTACATAGAAATAATCAGGAATTTGGGATATTAAATGCTCTTCATCAGGAAATTATTGTCTTAAAAGGTTTATTCAAAAAGACAAACATTTCACGAAGATATGTAGTTGGCAGTTTGGAATCTGAATCTCCACATCTGAAGTGACTGTCACAAGGACAAGCTATTTTGGGGGTGAACCTTGGGAGTTTTTACCCCTTCTGGGGAACAGCCTAAAAATACTCATC